>PITB01032877.1:0-14561 GCA_004024585.1 Paradoxurus hermaphroditus
GAAAGAGTAGAGGAAAAGAAAGGAAAATATGAAAGAGAAAAGGAGGAGAGAGAGAGAAAGAGAGCTGAGAAAGAAGACAAAGGGGAAAGAAGCAAGGAGAGAGCCACGGCCCCTGGCGTCCAGCCTTCCAGCCCCAATTGACAAAGAGACAGCGCTCTGGGCAGGGCTTGCAGCAGCCCCCGGGCAGGGCCGGGCAGCGCCCTAGTTGCATAGTAATGAAGCCAGGGGGCTGAGAGTCTCTGTGTGCAGGGCCGGGCTGGTCTCCGGTTTCACAGTCTGGCTGGCCAAGCCTGGCCACTGGGGGCCTCGGAGCCGGCATGTCACCTGGCACCTGCTGTCATGGCCTTCCCTTGTTCTGTTTGTGCGCCGACACACCCTCCCGGGCTGCGGGATGGACAGTCCATGGGAAAGCGGTGGGAGATCCCCCCGGGAGTGGGACGTGGGTTCCCTCTAAACTGTCGATGTCGTGAGAACCTTGGTGCGAGTGAGTGTCGGGTGTCTAGCCCTTGGGAGACGGCAAGGAGGGGGGCACGCAGTGGGGAGTCTGGCCAAAGGGCAGCTTCTGTGCTTTGCTGTTTCGGTTTTCTTCCAGGCAGTGAGAACCCCATTCCCCCTTTCATTTGCTTTGTCCAAACCGGGACAGGTGCTGCTCCGTGCTGGTGTGTGTGGAAACAAGAACCGTTCTTTTCTCTTTCCTGCCCATGCCCTCTCCCTGAAAAGCTACAAGAAAGCTTGACTCGAGCCTTTAAGAAGTTTATAGAAACCCAAAGTTGACTGTGAATCGGAGGAAACAAAAGACATTAGAGAGGAGAGAGGTTAATTAGAAAGAGAAAGAGATTTCTTTTTTTTTTTTTTTAAGACGGTTACTTACATTTCTGGTACCAGCTTTAGCCACATAGGGGGGAAAAAAGCAAGAATAGGGGCACCTGGGCGGCTCAGTCAGTTAAGCAACCGACTCTTGCTTTTGGCTCAGTTCATGATGTCTCAGCTTTGTGGGTTCGAGTCTCGCAAAGGGCCCTGTGCTGACAGCAAGGAGTCTGCATGGGATTCTCTGTCTCTCCCTCTCTCTCTCTGCCCCTCCCCAACTTGTGCTATTCCTGTCTTTCTCAAAAAATAATAAATAAGCTTAAAAAAAAAGGAAGGAAGGAAGGAGGGAGAGAAGTAGGGAAGGAAGAAAGCAGGGAGGGAAGGGGAGAAGGGGAAGGAAGGAAGGAAGGAAGGAAGGAAGGAAGGAAGGAAGGAAAGATAGAGGAGGCACATTCTCCTCCATCTGGGTCTCCTGCGTGCACAAGATCTCCAGCAACTATCCCGTCAGAATCATAAAATCCCCAAACCAAAAGAGATCTCAGAAGTCATCTCTTCAAATCTTTTCATTTTCAGGATGTCACAAAGGAAGCCAATGAATTAAATCCCCTGTCCCAAGCTGGCCAGCTCCTCCCTAATGCTGGCGGCTCCGTGGGACGCCCCCTGAGTTGCAGGTACCAGCACAGCTGAATGGGTCGGTGACAATGGGGTTGAATTCCTACAAAGACCACTTTCTGTATTCGATACAGGCCAAGGGAAGGAGCGGGGGGATAGCCCGATTCACCACTGCCTTCTTTATTTAACAGCAGAACGTGGTGAGAATCTGCCTGCCCCCTGGTAGTCGAGGTGCTGTACTCGACTGTATCTGTATCTGGTGCTAAGACGCTGTCTGGTGCTCATGGAGGTACGCAAAGGAAAGAGGAGGCTTCCCGTGCTTTGTAGACCCCTCGGTGGCCAAGAAAATACCAGCATCCCTTTCTGCAGCATCTGATCTTGGGGAGGAGAAGGTACCTAACATTTCTGCCTTCAGTTTCCTTGTCTGTAAGATGAGGCCACTGGGGGGGCGCCTGGATGGCTCAGTCGGTTAAGCTCAGGTCATGATCTCATACTCTGTGAGTTCGAGCCCCACGTTGGGCTCTGTGCTGACAGCTCAGAGCCTGGAGCCTGCTTCGGATTCTGTGTCTCCCGCTCTCTCTGCCCCTCCCCCGCTCATGCTTTGTCTCGCCTGCTCTCAAAAATAAATAAATATTAAAAAAAAAATTAAAGTTGAGGCCACTGGGATTCCTACGCAGACAGGATGCGGCGCATAACTGTTAGGTAAACGCTAAGCATTTACCTTGGTGCCGTTCCTTGTATCGGTGTTGGAAGGGAGGCTGTTTTTATTTCCTGTGATCAATAAATGGTGCTGAATGAAGGAAAGAAGGAATTTTAAACTTCTTAATGCCGAGTCGTTCCAAACTGTACTCTACTGCTTTTAGAGACCTTGCCTGTAACCAGTACTCGGTTTTCAGGGTGCCCTCACGGGAAAACCCGGCATATGACAAAAATGCTTATAAAATGGAGGGAAATTCAGCCTCCGCTGACTCCCAACTCACTGAGAATAAAAGCTGAAGTCATGACCCGTGACTTATAAGGCCCCGTGTGATTCACAATGTCCCCACCCTGCCCTCTTGGCCTGCTGTTCTTCCCCTGTACTCATGCCGTTCCGGGTCACTCTGGCTCCTTGGGCACCTCAAACAGGCTCCCACCTCAGGGCCTTTGCTTTGCCTTGGCCAGAAATGCCGTTTCCCCATTTGCTCTTCTGCCTCACCTCCAAACGTCACCGTGTCAGTAATGCCTTCCAGGAGCATCAGATTTAAAATACCTCCACCCCCCCCCCCCACCGGCCTCGTCAGGCACTTTGTTTTCAGGTGCAGGTCTCCTCCCCATCTGATACGCCCTATATTTTACTTATTTATTTTGTGGATCGCCCTTCCCTCCCACCCTCATCTCCCGAGTGGGCAAAGAACCTGGCACCCAAGTCAGTTTCCCCGGCACCCAAGTCAATGTTTATCAGACAGCGGGCACTTAATACCTACTGTAGAATTAGTAAATCTTGTAATTAAATATGACCTTATGTCTCACTCATATCCTTAGGGGATCGGGTTGTTAAATAAATAAATAAATAAATAAATAAATAAATAAATAAATAAATGAAATAGGACTCACTGACTAGGAATTTCCTAGGTGTTTGTTCTAAGTACTTTCCATGTGTTCCCTTATCCCTTAAGACCCACGAATTAAGTGCCCTATGGATTAAGGTCCATTATTTGCATCTTCTTGGCGGGTCCCTCTGAACACGTGTGGGCTTAGGATCAGTCTCTGAGATTCTTCTCTTCTGCAACTATACTCGCTTCCCAGGGGCCCTCGTCCCATCTTGCGGCCTCCAATGTCTTCTACATCTTGGCCAGTGCTAAATGTAGCTCTCCCACCCGAGACCCCTCCCCTAAACTCCAGACCTGTTTATGAGACCGCCTACTCGGCATTCCTCTTTGGATGTCTCATAAGTATCTCGAACTTCCGGTGTCTCGAGTCCACACCCTTGGACTGTAGCTCCCCACCACTAAATCTCTTGCTCCGAGAAAGGCAATTCTATTCCTATGGTTTTTGAGGCAAACATTTGAGGCTGGTGGAAATATTCTTTATCTTGACAAGTGGTGGTGGGTTTACAGCTATATGCATTTGTCAAAACTCATACAGCTGTGGAGTAAAAAGACTGATTTTTTCTGTATGCAGTTTAGACCTCCATGAGCTTAACTTCAAAAGGGGGTCGCTGAGAAGCTATGATTGAGAAATATTATTTGGAAAGTTCTGCTCCCGTCTCATGCCGACGGTGGTTTCTGCTGTCCTGGAGAGCCCACGCCGGGGTGTTTCCTTGCCTTTGTGGCAGGGGGGGCTGCGTTATGACTCTCGTGGGCCCCCCTCCTCCATGAAAAAATTGTTAAAGATGACACTTTATGGCTGTGTTGATATAACTTTTTCCTTCAGATTTTAAAAGAAACTTAAAATGTCTCTTATTTAAATTTAATTTGAAATTTGAAATTAAGCGTAAATTGTAAATTTTATTTCTTAAACTGTCTTCCGAGTTTAAAAGCGATTAAAACTTTTTGGGGGGGTCCCTCAAAGCGTCACGAGCCCCCGGCACTGTGCCTAAGAGAAAAGACGGCTGTGGGTGTGATCCTAGCCTGCCAGAAAGGAAGATCAGGCTAATCGTTTCCTACAAGGGAACGACCAGGGGTAGAAATTAGGCATTTAGTTTCCAGTGCTGTCATTGATTTTCCAACAGGTCGACGAAACAAGCGAGTTACTCCCTCCGGGTATAACAAACTTAGACTTCACTTAAAACCTGTTCCTAGGGTCTTACATATTAACAATTCATTCAACAACACTTTGTCCCGTACCAGGCACTGTGTGGTGCTGGAAGAAATCTGAGATGAACCTCCTACAGCTCCTAACCTTGGGGTGCGGCTAAATTCTCATCAAAGAACGCTCATTAACCATGCACAAAACAGAGGATCCTTGACAAGGCACTGACTTTTCCTTTGTCTGTTTTTTTTAAATAGTATTCTTTCAAATATCGATTACTCTGCATATATAACTAGGGAATGGCTTGTAACCACAACGGTTTAATTCCAAATATAAATTCTGAAGAAATCATGCATTTCCACTGGGAGGTTTCTATCAATTCAAGTGAGATTTCCTACAATGTTATGTGTCCGTAAGCTGTTCATGACGGTCTCCCTCAGTCAGTGCATGCTGCTTTGAACTTTTCCTTGACTCCACTCTGAGAACGAGGTTGACGGTGGTGGTGGTGGTGGGTATACATAACATGGCATGAGTAAAGGGGAGACCCCCTCATCAAGAAATATCTCCCCCGCCAGCCTTCTCCCCATGCTTCATGACCTGCTGCTGACACTTCCTTCCTTTGGGTTAAAGGTTGCCTTTCCCCTAAAAGACCTCTTTACGTTTTCAAGTACTGCCTTTACTTACGAAGTCGAATGGTTTTCCACAGGGGCAATGCAAGTACCGGGAATCAGGCAGAGAGAGGAAGACTGAAAGAGGAGGAAGTCCATGGAAGGAATCCTCCAGACAATCTCCCACCCCGCTCGACCACCATTACAATTTTACTCTTGTCTTGAGATAGTATTTATCCAGTAGCTCCTGTGCTGAAGGCCTGGGCTGTGAGGAGAAACGCCTGTTTCAATCTCGCTTAAAACTTTGTTGTCAGGGGGCGCCTGGATGGCTTGGTCAGTTAAGCCTCCAACTTCAGCTCAGGTCATGATCGCACAGTTTGGGACTTTGAGTCCCGCATTAGGCATTAAGCTCTGCACTGACAACATGGAGCCTGCCTGGGATTCTCTCTCTCAATAAATAAGCAAACAAACAAACGAACGAACAAATAAACTTAAAAAAAAAGTGTCAAGCTCCAAAAAAACAGACAAAGAAGTTTTCACAGGTTGGAGGAAATGAAGGAGACATGTCGCATATATATGATGCGATTTCCTAGTTTGGATCTGTGAACAGACAGACATTAGCAGGAAACGGGTGAAATCCTGATGAATCAGTACTGAGTTATTAAATTGGCACTGTCAATTTTTAAGTTTTGATAAATGGAACGTAGCAGTGTAAGATGTTAACACTAGGGGGGGCTAGTGAAGGGCATTATAGGAACTCGATGTCCTATCTTCATAAGTCTTAAAACCTAAGATCGCTTAAACATTTAAAAATTCGAAATATAAATAAGTGAAAGTATTTTTCACTGTTCTCCAGGTGATGTTAATGGGCAGCCAGAGTTGAGAGGCCCCCACCCTAGGTAAAGGCAGAAACTTCAGCTGAGTCACAAAGTGATAAAATATCATGTGGGAAATGATGAGAAGTTTATTATGGTAACATTTTTCTAGAGTGTGCGTAGCGAGGGATGGTGGAGAATGAGGGAAGAAAGGTAGTTGGGTCAGATTGTAAATCCCTTTTTACCCTGCAAGATAAGAGTTTGGTCCTTGACACTGTAGGCCTTGGGAAGTCATAATTTTTTAAGCAGAATGAAATTGGAAGTCTTCTTTGGGGTTAGTTTCAGGTAACTCTACTGTTACTTAAATGCTTTATAATGATAGCAATTGCTTTAAAATATCTTGCAAATTTATTATTTCAGGGATGTGAAATTATGTGTGGACGCCGTACAAAAAGGTTGTTTTTGGTGTCCCTGCACCTTCCTCTGTTCATTTCTGCATTATGCCCCATGCTCCCTAGTTAAGGGTCCTGGACAGGAGCTGGGAAGAGCTAGAATCGAATAGCAGAAATGCAACGGGAAAGGAAGAGTTAAAAGCTTCCAACATGCAAAGCGGAATTTCGCAGGAAGTAATTTGCAAACCAGGTTCAGCCAAGCCTGATGGGACAGCCCATGGAGTTCCTTGCAACATAACTCCAGACCGGAAAGAAAGAAGAACGACAAGCTCAGCCCTTCAGCCCTTCAGCCCTTCAGCCCTTCAGCCCCGGGAGCGGCCCTTCAGCAGTTTTAAATCTTTCCAGAAGCAGACCTTTATGAGAAGTGGCCTCTTCCTTGGAATCTTCAGGACCATGTCCTCGTGGGGAGAGACGGGCTCTCTCCTGGTCAGCCACCCTGTGAGCTCGGGTTGCCCAGCGTGGGCTCGCTGGGGCCAGGCAAATTCATCTTTCCTCTGGCAGCTCGAATGCTGTTCCTTCAAGGGCTGCTGAACGCTGACAGTTGGTGATGGTAGACAACCCCCTGCCCAGCTGGGGGGTCGCCCAGAGCGCTTGGTGCCCATGTTCTGAGAACTTTTTACCTGTATGCAAGGCGTTCTCATCTTCGTGCTACGGGGTCTCCCCCCAAAACACACTCGCAGCTGCGTTTGCCCTGGATACTGAGAAAAGTATCCACCAACAGAAAAACCGTTAACTAAATTTTGGGGCAAACAGGCAATAGAATCCTATGCAGTCATTAGACATGAGGACTGGGGTATATGTCTATAAATATCTTGAATGATAAGAAATAAATTCAGCTTAAGCATGCTCCGGCCCATGAAAATAATACTGTGTAAGTCTATGCACGCACGGAGTGTGTGCCGAGTGCATGCAGAGAAAACTACATGGAAGGATATTCATGAACTTAACGTCTTTTATCTCTGACGGCTGGGGTTTTTCATTCCCTTTTGCTTTTTTCTTTGGATTTGCTGTGTTCCTCCGTTTTTTATTTTAATTTTGTATTTTATTTTTATAATCAGAAAAATAAGCTATTTTCATTTTGAAATAGAATTAAGTATTTGTTACACCTCAAAAAGCTCATTGTCCTCTGAATATGCCTCATGTTGCTAATTACAGTTTCAAATAACTATCAACGAGTTGGAAAATTAATTACATAAAAAAATAAACAGCTAAAACAATGTTTTTTCTGGCTATCCTATCATGTATGTGAGATTTCTCTAAATGTTGGGGCATTGGGGTCATTTCAAACTTTTGATAAATTAATGAATAAATAGCTTGATATATAAATCCTTCTACTTCTGACTAGTTCATTAGTATATGGAGGAAAACTTACTGAAGCAAAGTAAAATTTGACAAATATCCCAAATTGCTCTATCCAATGATTACAAAGTCTTTACCAAGTGAAATTTGTATATCGTCTTTTAAAAAACTCTTTGCCTTTTTAATAATTCAAAAGAAACAGTCTTGTTTTCATTTAGATTTGGTTAGTTCCTCGGGAGGCTGGGCATTTTAATTTATTATTTGCTATTTACATAAAATGTTAAATTTATGAATTGCCTTTTCATGTCCTTTGTTCATTTTAATTTAATTTAGGGGCAGAGGTTCTTGTTAACAAGAACGATGACCTCACCTCTATAATAATTTTGTAAATATTCACTCGACGTTATACTTTTCTTTCGTTTGTAGTGATTGTCAAATACATACACAGAGTAACATGTGTTTTCTGTGGTCAAATCTATTATAAATTTCCCTTTTAAATATTTTCCCATTGATTTCTGTAGCCGAAAAGCCCTTCCCCATCCCAAACTCAGATCATTATATAAATGATATATATATCATTTATAGCTTAATCATTTACATCTAATTCTTTAGTTCATCTGGAACCTATTTTGATGTATGAGAGGAGATGAGGATCTAAATTATTCTTTTTCTCAAATGGCTAACCACCTATGGAGATACTAAATTATGACATCCACTAAGATCTGCTACTTCATTGTTGAACCAGTTAGAAGGTTCGTTCTTCCAGAATAATTTGAGGCCATGTGTAGTTCATTGCTTGCGAAGGGTATTTATAGAAACTAAAACCTCCAGCGACTACCACTCCCCCCACCTTCCCTGGTTCTACACCTATACTCCCTTTCCGCTCCTGGCTGCAGGGAACCACCGCTCACACTTGTCGTCCCCACGTGCATTGTGTTGCTGATATTGCGCCCCGGGGTACAAGCAGAGAGACAGGGTTTGCGGTGAAAGGGGCTTCACTGCCTGGCAGAGCTGTCTCGGTGCTGTAGAGGCGTAACCAATGGCTGCTCCCCTGTGAGGACCGCATATCTCTGGAGCCTCGGGATACATGGAAACATTCTTTCAGCATCCTGGTCAAGCGCCTCTTACACACTTAGTCTTTATCTCCCGCAGTGAGACAGACAGTTGACCAATGTGTTTCATCCCCAGGGCAGTCGCAATTTATAACTGATTTCGCATATCGTTTTAGAAAGTTTATAGGCTGGAGGGAGAGGGATGATAAATCAGGTATCTTGGTACCTAGCAGCTTTCTTAACCAAAAGGTCTAAGTAATTATTTCCATACTTAAATGATATATTTCATTGGAATCAACCCTTTAAGGAGGACTTCATACTTGCCAACCCATTGATGATGCAATAAATTTGTAATGTATATAAAATATGTAAAGCATCGTATAGTTCTTCGCCTATTTGTAAGCTTGGACTTTTATTAACCTAGTAAGTTTACTTAAAAGATAATTAACTACATTTTAATCCTTGCAACCATTGTAACCTATGGCTAATCACAGCAAAGAGAGACGAGGGAAGAGTTTCAAACCAAAATGAGAATATGTTTTATCTCCCACTGCTTTCTCTTACCCAAAAAACTCTTCACCACAAACTTTCCTCAAACTTTATATGTTGAAAAAAATCTGTGCTCTGTTTTAATGCAGGTCTAATTCTTCGTGTGTCTTCAATAATTGCACCTCATTCCAAAATAGGTTGCCAAAAATAACCCATTAGCAGCAGCGCGGCTTTGTCTCAGCAGTATCTCCTATACATTAAGGCTAGTTTTATTCTAAGAATAGCACACTCTTCCTTAGTGAATTAATCTTTTAATGGAATTTCTTCTGTGCTGTTTAGCAAAATGACCCCCGCACAGGGCTAGCCCACTCTCTATAAGTAATTAGAGATAAGTATGTTTAATGCATTTCTGAATATTTTACTCTGATACACTCTTCAGGCACAAAAAAGCCGCTGCATGAAACTACCCTGGGGGCTGTTGAGTCCAGACTTAAAACCACACATATAATTGTGTGGCAACTGGTTCACCTGACTGTGCAGTGACTCAAATCTGCCTTCGAAAAGGGGCAGAAAATAAAACAGCTAGCAGGCTCTGCTGACATTTCAGATCAGCGGTGTGTTTCCTTTTTCCTCCCACCAAATGTGAAGAAACTTACCTGAGTTAGAAAAGTTGCCTCAGCTACGCCCTCCGGCCATGTTCTATCCTCCATAGCTCCTAATTAGGGCTCAACTTGATTTCCCCACCCCCCCAGCTCTGGCTCAAGTTGCATCTTGGTGACTCCATCCACCCCCATTTAAGCACATGTATCCCTGCCTCTGTCCTGGAGTCTGGTTGTTCATCCATCCATTATAGTCTGGCTCTTCCAAGGTCAATGCAAGCACGGTGAAAGAGGCCAGAAAGATGCTAATGGACTTGCTACCGAGACCACAAGGCATCCTGGAGCTAGATCAGGATTCATTTAAAAAAAATAGATACGTTGATTTTCCATCATTTAGAAAAGAAAGAAAATTCAAAGTGTTTCTCAGACAAAAAGTCCACCCTAGCTTTGGCATTAAAAGAATCCAGAGAAAGCTGTAGAACTAGACATGCCTCGTTTTCATTTGCTTGACCCAGGGGGAACTTTCTGTTAGATCCGGTTGTTCTGGGCGGGGATAACCGGAGTGCCTAGCTGTTTTTCTGCTTACATTTGGGATATTTGGGATCGTGGATATCTCTTGTGAAATGCCTGGAGCAGTCCTGCTCAAAGTATGGTCCACAATCTTGTACCTGTCCAGGTCGAGACACGTACAGAAATTGAGACCGATACCCAGGGTTGCTGTGGAGTGCTCTCTCTCCTACATTGTTGGTGGGAATACAAAATATGGCAGCCACTTGGCAAAACAGTAAGGCAGCCTTCTTATAAAGTTAGGAAACTTTGTACACTTACCATACAACCCAGCATTCCTACTGGGAGGTAGTTACTCAAGAGAAATAACAATATCCACACAAACACTTGTATGTAGCTGCGTTACAGTAGCCAAGAAACTGAAACCAACCCAAATTTCTATCTGCTGGTAAGTGAATAAACAGACTGTGGTGTCAACACATTATAAAACATTATACATCACGAAAAGGGGCTGGAAGAATATGTACCACCACATGTGTGAATATCACAAATACTATTTTAGGTGAAAGAAGTCAAACACAAAAGACACATACAGTATGATTCTATTTATGTGAAATTCTATTACTAGGGGTATAACTATGCTGAGTGAGTTCTGAGTTTCCTGTGTAACTGGGTGCAGGGGGACAGGACCTGCACCTGCAAGTCAACATGCTGCTGATTCAGGAAGCACCTTTAGACCTGGGGCTAATCCAAATCTTTGCAGTAATGTGCTGCACACACCTTCAGATCGAGCCTTCGGAGCATGGTCCACTTTCTCTAGAGACAAGATGTCATTCCTACTATAACATTTATCTTGTTTTCCCTTTTACCAGCACCTCAGAGAAAAGCATCAACAGCTTAATGTTTACATCAGTGAATCAAGGCTGTTTCCATAGCAACGCCCCTAATTCTCCAGAACTGCCATTTTATGTCAATTTACTATTAATGGAAGATGAAACAAAAGAAAGCACATAACAGAGAAAGCTTAGTGCCTGAGACTGACAAGCAGAACCAGAGAGAAGGGAAGTAAATGTATCATTTGCAAGACTTTTAACACTTAGTGGGCTATGACGTTATTAAGTAATTAATCATTTCTTGCTTGAATTTATATAATGATTTCATAGGACCATATAGTCTTTTAGCTAAAATGGCCCTGGAGGCCATCTGAAAACCATTATTTTTTTTAAATATTTATTTTTGAGAGAGAGAGTGTGAGTGGGAGAGGGGTGGAGACAGAAGGAGACACAGAATCTGAAGCAGGCTCCAGGCTCCAAGGTATCCGTGCAGAGCCCAACACGGGGCTCAGACTCACAAGAAGTGAGATCATGACCTGAGCCGAAGTCGGATGCTTAATTGACCAAGCCACCCAGTCACCCCTGCAAACTCAGTCCAGAAAACTCAGTCCCAGAAGAGATAAGGGATGTAATGTAGGTCATTTGGCTCGTAAGGGACAGAGCCAAGAGTGGAATGCAGGCCATGGAGCCAAAGTCTGGGGCTCCTTTTAGGCACAACATTGATATTGTCTCTTTCACCTGTTAGTCCAATAGCTTAGGCTCAGCTAAATACTTTTTTATGAAATCCATTATAATGAATACCAAGAGTTTTGCTACCTGGCCAACCGACAAGGGGAGTGAGGCCATCGACTCTGGCTATCAGAGCCATGGCTTGTAACTGAGAGTAAAATCAGGTGCCGTGTAACAAGTACGTTTCAGTTAGGATCCAAGTGCAAGAAGCAGAGACTACCGTGGGGATTTTATGCAGAATGTGATTTAATACAAATCAAGATTTAATGGATGTAATATAAATCCAAGAATAATGCCTAGACAATGCAGAATGAACCGTCCAGGGAAGCTTTCCTGTCTGTCCCAACCAGGGAGGTGGAAAATCAAGAGGCTGCCATCAGAACTATTGAAAATGTCAAGTGCAGATAAGATTCAGAGTCAAGTAGCTGGTATTCAGAAGTCACTTGTACTCTCACCATCCACGAATCTGGACACTGGACACCGGACCACTTCTGGAAGGAAGGAAGCACTACCCTCCTGACCACAGGTGACATCAAAAACAGCCCCCAAAGCAACAGGAAGGTGTCTCCACCTCATTTCCACCTTTAGATTCCCAATGAATGCATCTCATTGGCAAGACTTAATTTGTACTCAGAACCTTACCCGTAGGAAGTAGAAAAACATAGCCTGTTTTAAAAGCTTTCCAATTTCCGCTGTCCTGGAAGGTGTGCTAAAATGAAGAGGGATGGAATGCTGAGTGTCAGCTGCCTGTATTCAGGTGAAGAAGCGCAGCACTGTAGGTGGTTAACGGATGTAAGCACACACCCACAACAGGCGGTGCATTACACTGCGCCCTCGAAGAATTCTCTGGTGAAAGTGGGTCACGAGTGCCCTCAAACACTGCCAACGGGAGGGAATGAGAGGTGAGGCAGCCACATGACAGAGCATTTGACGGAACCATTTAAAAATCTGAAAGCATTTCCCTGATGAGGGTGATATGGAGCATCGTTTCGCGTGTCTGTTGGCCATCTGGATGTCTTCTTCGGGAAAGTGTCTATTCATGTCTTCTGCCCATTTCTTCGCTGGATTATTTGTTTTTCGGGTGTGGTAGTTGGTGAGTTTCGGGTGTGGACTTTGGTTACTAGCTCTTTATCTGATATGTCATTTACGACTATCTTTTCCCATTCATCCGTTGCCTGTTAGTTTTGTTGATTGTTCCCTTTGCCGTGCAGCAGCTTTTTATCTTGACGAGGTCCCAATAGTTCATTTTTGCTTTTAATTCCCTTGCCTTTGGAGATGTGTCGAGTAAGAAATTGCTGCGGCTGAGATCAAAGAGGTTGTTGGCTGCTTTCTCCTCTAGAGTTTTGATGGTTTCCTGTCTCACATTCATGTCCTTCATCCATTTTGAGTTTATCTTTGTGTAAGAAAAGTGGTTTAGTTTCATTCTTCTACCTGTTCTTGTCTAGTTCTCCCAGAACCATTTGTTAAAGAGACTACTTGGCCATGAGAAAGAATGAAATCTGGCCATTTGCAGCAATGTGGATGGAACTGGAAGGTATTATGCTAAGTGAAATAATTCAGTCAGAGAAAGACAGATACCATATGTTTTAACTCATATGTGGATTTTGAGAAACTTAACAGAAGACATGGGAGAGAGAAAAGGGAGAAAAGTTACAGAGAAGGAGGGAGGCAAACCATAGGAGACTCTTAAATACTGAGAACAAACTGAGGGTTGATGGATGAGGGGTAGGGAAGAGGGGAGAGTGGTTGATGGCCATGGAGGAGGGCACTTGTTGGGATGAGCACTGGGTGTTATATGGAAACCAATTTGACAATAAATTATATTTTTAAAAAATTTGAAATGCAGGCTATCACTCAGTAATCCCACTCATCCTTTCTAGCTTAGAGAAACGACTACACATATGCACGCAGAGGTATGTATGAGGATTTGATTTCAGATCACTTGCGGCAGCACGATACTTAGAGGTACAATAATATTCATCACCAAGATAATGACTGAATAAACTATGGAAAAAGCCTTTCTAGGGAATTAAATATAGCAGTTAAAAAATAAGATAGGATGATCTGTACTGTCATTGAAGGATCTCAAGGACATACTGCAGAAAGTTTTCTGGGTGCATAATTCACCTGCCAGAGGGATTGAGAGACAAGCCCGTATGACCAAGAAATGGTCTGCACCAGTTTCTAGGTTTTTGACCCCCTTGGACCGATGCAAGGTATAAAAAGAGGTCAGGGTAATGAGAAAGGGGATTCCTAAGATGTTCTCAGGAAAGATTTCCAGAGGAGGGGAGAATTTCTGCTACCTTCTGCTCATGCCTAGTGAGAGGGGCTCTGAGGGAAAACCTGGTGCAGTCGGAGAGGAGACAGAATGGACGGGGCCTGACTCCTCCCCAGGAAATCTAAAGGGTAGACAATGGCTGATTTACTGCTTTGGGTGGGAGCCAGAGAGGACCGCTGCCCTGAGAAAGGCCATCTCTCTGAGTGTGTGAGAGGTGGATGATGGGTGAGGACTTCTTTGGGCCAGGGCAGCCATGTGGGACTGCCATCCCCAGTTAGGTGGCCTCCCGGGAGCCACAGCTGCAGCAGGCAGCCCAGGGGATCAAACACATTATGTGCAGTAGAAGGGGAGCACCCCCAACCTGGGAACCAAGATGCATTCCTTTCTTGGGTCTGCTGCGACAAAATGCCACAAACCAGGTGGCTTAAACAACAGAAGTGTATGGGAATGCAAACTGGTGCAGCCGCTCTGGAAAACGGTGTGGAGGTTCCTCAAAAAAATGAAAATAGAGTTACCCTATGACCCAGCAATAGCACTGCTAGGAATCTACCGAAGAGACACAGGAATGCTGATGCATAGGGGTACGTGTACCCCAATGTTCATAGCAGCACTTTCGACAATAGCCAAATCATGGAAGCAGACCAAGTGCCCATCAACTGACGAATGGATAAAGAAGTTGTGGCACATATATACAATGGACTACTACATGGCAATGAGAAAAAATGAAATCTGGCCATGTGTAGCAACATGG
>PITB01032878.1:0-14563 GCA_004024585.1 Paradoxurus hermaphroditus
AAAAAAAAAAATTTTAAAGAGGTAAGTTTGAGGAACATTGTTCAAAGGGGTTTGGACCTTCATACCTTCCTTGAGGGTCCCCAGCGACGGGGCCAGGCGAGAGGACCCCGCGTGTGCTCAGCCTGCACTGAATTAAGCCACTCCGTCCCCACGTGGCTGTGAGGGAGGTATGCTGGGTGCCCACGTCCTCCCGAGAACGGCCATCACCTCACCCTGTGAAGCCGGTCAAGGTAAGATCCACTCAGCAAATGCCCATTCTTCGATGGGCCTGTTTCGTGTTGCACGTGAACCAACGCTGGCAGAGCACACAGTAGGTGCTCAGTAAATGAGCCACTGGGCTCTAGACAATGAGCTCAGCGCCTGTCTTGACTCTGCAGATCCGAGGTCACGGGCTTCCCTCCACGGTTCCCTGCCCCCGGGCACAAACGGGTATCCCCGCGGCCATGCAGAAATGGTACAGGGGCACTCACAGCACCTCCCTGGTCCGCCATCGACCCTTAGCCACGCTGGCTGGGTCCAATACGGGCTCGGCGGCCAGGACACCGCAGAGCAGAGAGGAGAAGGCAGAGCCGGGGCCTCGGGCGATGGTCCAAGTCCCCTCCCCATCCTAACACAAAACCAGGGGCCTGGCCACAGGGGAGTGACCATCCTCCAGCCACGGTGCAAAAGGGGTGAGGCCGACCACATCGGGACAGTGGCGACCGGCTCGCAGGCGAAAAACGCAAGGGGAAAATGCTCTCACTCACCAGAGGCGTCGGCAGCCTGGGGCCCGCAGAAAAGCTTCTCAGAACAGGAACTGTCTGTGCGCCGGTGGGCCGAGGCTCGGGGGCTGGAGGGACTCCCAGAGCTGAAGAGACAAGAAGACCGGGACGGGGTCAGGAAGATGCTGTCAGGAGGCAGAACGTTAAATCTGCAAGCGGATCTTGGTATCTCTGAGCTAAAAACCAGAGGCTGCGCTTCCGCTGCGGGAAAGCTGGCACAGGTGTGCCTCTCCCTCCCTCTCCCGCGCGGCGCGGTTCACACACCAGGATGTTGTGCCGAGGACAAGCACAGGACCCCGCAACGGGGAGAGGAGGAGGGACCGGGGCCCGAGGGCGGCGCGGCCGTCACTTCTCTAGGTTGGGTTTTGCCTCACATCCCAGGCGTGGAGCCGCGGAAGTCGGAAACCCAGACGCACAGTAGGAGCAGACAAAAGGCCGCCACGAATGATTGTTCTCTGCAGCCAAGGGGCCAGGAAAGTGGCAGCCTGATGAGACGAGGTGTTTACACCACGACCGCTCTACCACAGCCAGACGCCACAGAAAAAATGGCGCCCGCCCGGGCCCACCACGGCGAAGGCTGAGCAGGGAGCTGAGACTTCCAGGCTGGGCAGCGTACTAGGCACCCCAAACCCCCACGGGGTGGTGTCGAAGGAGCCTGAGTAAGAGCTCGGACTTTTTTCCCCACCAGGTGCTCACGAGTCCTCCTCTCGTTCCGCGGTATTAGCGCGGGCAACTTGGGAGCCTGGGTCTCCACACCCACTTGGCTGTAACAAGGCATCCCTCCCTCACCCCACCGGGCTGGTGTCAGGAAAGAGCTAACGGAGAGTCAAGACTTTCTCCGTCACCACCAGAGATGAGGTCGCCCCGCCACGGTGTTGGCGGGGACCACACAGGAAGCAGGAGCCCTCAACCCCACCAGGAGGTTCCCCCCTGGAGTATCAACAGAGGCCGACTGTTGACTAGACTTCTGCGTCCACGGCAGCAACGGGACAGCACCCCTCCTCCCTTGTGAGAACGGTGTCAAAGATCACCAGCTGAAACAGAGGTTTACAAAGACCCAGAGTCTCACCACGTGATATGAAAATGTACACATTTCCACTGAAAATCACACATCATCCCAAGAACCAGGAAGATCTCAAACAGGAAAAGGACGACCCATGGCTGCTGACATTGGGGTAACAGAGATACGGGAATTATCTGATGAAGAGTTTAAAGCAGTCCGGATAATAACAAACAATTATGAACATGCTGGAAACAGATGAAAAACTGGAAGTTTCATTTAAGAAAAAAAAAACATAAAATCTTGGGGTGCTAGGTGGCTCAATCGGTTAAGCATCCAACTTCAGTTCAGGTCATGATCTCGTGGTTTGTGAGTTCAAGCCCCGCATCAGGCTTGGAGCCTGCTTCAGATTCTGTGTCTCCCACTCTCTCTGCCCCTCCCCAACTCATGCTCTGTCTCTCTCTCTCTCAAAAATAAACATTAAAAAAAAAACCTCAACAAAGAAATAGAGATAAAGAAGACCCAAGTAGAAATGTTAGAACTAAAAAATGTGGTCATTGAAATAAGCAGCTCAGTGGATGGACTCAATAGCAGAACGGAGGGGACAGAAATAACTGAAAGACAGACCAACAGAAATTACCTAAACTACACAGCAGAGAGAAAACAGACTAAAAATTAAAAATAATCAGATCCTCGGGGACCAGTGTGCGTCTAACCTCATGAGAGACCCAGAAAGAGAGAACGCGGCAGAGGTCCAAAAAGTACTTACAAATATCGCAGTTGAAAACATCCCAAATTTGGCAAGAGACATAAACCTACACATTTAAGAAGCTTAGTAAACCCCAAATAGAATTAACCCAAAGACATTCACACCAAGATGCATCATAGTTAAACTTCTGAAAACTAATAACAATGAAAAATCTTGAAAGCAGGCATAGAAAACTGATAACCTTATTTATAGTATGGAAACGACTAGAGTAATAGTGTATTTCTCATCAGAAATCATGGAGGCCACACACAGTATTTTTGGACTAATGAATGAAAAGAACTATCAATCTAGAATTCTATACCCACCAAAAATATCCTGTAAGAATAAAGAGAAGATCAAGACATTCTTGGATGAAAGTAAACCAAGAGAATTTTCCATCAGTACACCTATCCTAAAAGAAAATGGCTAAAGAAAGCTCTTTAAACAGAAAGAAAACAATAAAAGAAGGAATCTTGGAACACTCGGAAGGAAAAAAGAACACAATAAGCAAACATATGAGCAAATTGGCTTACCTTCTCCCCTCAAACTTTCTAAATTATGTTTAACAGCTGAAGCAAAAATTATAATGCAATCTGATTTGGTTCTAAATCTATGTATAGAAAATATTCAGGAAACCGACATTATTATAAGTGAAGGAAGGTAAAGAGACATAAAAGGAAGTAAGGTTTGTATATTTCACTCAAACTGGTATCATAGTAGATGTGGTAAAGTTATACCAAAATATAATGCCTAGAGTAATCACTTAGAAAGCTATGCGAAACTCAAAAAAATACAGATAAATCCAAGTGGAATTCTAAAACTATTCAAATAATCCACAAGAAGGCAGAAAAAAGATAACAGACATGAGAAACAGAACAAACATAAAATGAAAAACAAAATGGCAGATGTTAGCCTTGACATAGCAATAATTCCATTAAAGGTAAATGATCAAAATATACCAGTTAAATGACAGAGATTGGCCAAATGGACTAAAGAGACATTATTTTTATTTTACTTACTTGAACTTAAAAGATTTTAAAAGACCCAATTATATGAGGTCTACAAAAATTCACTTCAAGTAGTGACATAATCAGAATGAAAAAAAGATATGGGAAGGCAGACATAGCTATATTAACATTAGATACTAAACAGACTTCAGAACAAAGAAAACTACCAAAGAGGAACATTAATTGACAAAAAGTCAATCCACCAAACAGAATAGCAACTTTAAATGTACATGCACCCAACAACAGAGGAGAAAAATATGTAAAGTAAAAACGTATAGCACTGAAAATAAAAAGAGACAATTACAGTTAGAGACCTTCAATACCCCCATCTTAGAAACTGACAGAATTTAGACAGAAAAGTCAGCAAAGATGCGGAAGAGCTCAACCAACAGATTCTAAGTGATATTCATAAAACCTTTCATTCAATAACAAAAGAATACTCTTTCAAGTGCTCATGGAATTTTTACCAAGATAGACCATATTTAAGGCCACAAAACAATCACAACAAATTTAAAAGTGAGATCATACATAGTGTGTCTCTGACCACAACAGATTCAAATCAGAAATCCGTAACTGAAAGGTGACAGAAATCTCCAAATACTTTTAAACTAAAACAGCACACTTCTAAACAACCTATGCAACAAAAAAAGTTTCAAAGGAAATTTTTTTAATATATGGAACTGATTGACAGTAAAAAAATAAAACATTCTAAAGTTTGTGAGAACCAGCGAAAGCAGCGATAAGACAAATTTAAAGCACTAAATGCATGCGTTAGGAAAAAAAGAATAATCTCAAATCAAATTCTAAATTCCCATCCCACGAAGTGAGCAAAAGGGGAGGAAAATAAATTCAAAGCAAGCAAATGAAAGGAAATAATAATCCTAAGAGTGGGGGGAAAATGAAAGGAAATAGAGGATATGAATAAAACAATGAGCTAGTTCTTTATAAAAGTCAATAAAATTGACAAAAAATAGCAAGACTGACAAATTAAAAAACAGAGACACAAATTACCAGTACCAGAAACAAAATGGAAGTTGTGAAACTTTATGTGAAACATTATGGACCCTGCAGTGGCCTTTATTATCAAAAAGATAATAAAGGAGTATATAAAAAGCTCTACACACATAAATTTAACAATGCAGACAAAATAAACCAATTCTTCAATCTAACTCAACTCATTCAAAGTGAAATAGGTAATTTGAATAGCCCTTATAACTATTAAGAAAATCGAATTCATAATTTTAAAGCTCCAAGTTTTGGCAAAAACAATAAATCTCCAAATGGTTTCACTGGAGAATTCCGTGAATATTTAAAGAAGAATTAATACCAATTCTACACATTCTCTTGCAGAAAATAGAACGGGAAGGAATAATTCCCAATATATTTTATGGAACAAGTATTACCCTGATACTAAAACCATATAAAGAGAGTACAAAAAAGAAAGCCATAGGCTAATATCCCTCATGAATATCGATGTAAAAATCCCAAACAAATTTTTATCAAACAGAGTTCAGCAATATATGAAACGAATTATATCCCATGACCAAATGGGGTTTATTGCAGGAATGCAAGGCTGGTTCAATTTTTTTTCTTAATCAGTCTATATAATACACTATATATCAACAGGCTAAAGAAGAAAAATCATAGAATCATGTCAATAAATGCAGAAAAAACATTTGACAAAATTCCATATTCATCTATGACAAAAACTCTCCCCAAAATAGGAGGAGGGGAACTTCCTCAACTTGATAAAGCACAATATGCAAAAGTCCACCAACTGACATTATTCCAAATAGAGAAAGACTAAATGCTTTCCCTCTGTGCTCAGGAACAAGGCAAGGAAGTCTGCTCTCGTTACTCTTATTAAATTTAGTGGTAGACGTTCTATAAAGTACAATAAGGCGAGAAAAGAAAATGAAAAGCAAACAGATTGAGAAGAAAGAATTAAAACTGTCCCCATTCGCAGATGACAGGATTGTAGAAAATCCCAAGGAATCTACAAAGAAAAACAAACCTCCTAGAAATAATAAGTGAGTTGGATAAAGTCATAAGATAGAAAGTCAACACATAAAAGTCAATTGTATTCCCATATGTTAGCTGTGGACACTAAATACAACACTGTCTGTCTATAATTGCTCAGAACTAATGAAATACTGAGGTGTAAATCTAACAAAACATGCACAAGACTTGTGTGCCGAAATCTACACAACACGGGGGAAAGAAATCAGAGAAGATCTGCAGAAGTGGAGAGACATACCATGTTCATGGATTGGAAGACTCAACATACTCAAGATGTCACTCTTCCCAAATCAACATACTGGTTGGATGCAATTCCAACCAAAATCTCAGCATGTTTTTTGTACAAATAGACAGTATTACCCTACAATACCTGGAAAGGCAAAGGAACTGGAATAACTAAAACAAACTTGAAAAGGAATAAAGTGAGAGCAGTCCGTCTACCCAATTTCAAGACTTACTCTGCAGGGACGGTGATCAGGCTGTGTGGTTCTGGTGGAGGGATGGGCACATCCTGGAACTCAACGGAGAGCCCAGAAACAGACCCCCAAACATGCCCGGCCGGTTCGGGACAAAGGTCTAATAGCAATCCAGTGGAGGAAAGAGAGTCTTCAGCAAATGGTGGTGAGGCAACTGGACATCAATAAGCAAATAATCACCATAACCTTAGTTATACAAAAATGAATTCAAAATGCATCGTGGACTTAAATGCAAGACATAAAACTATCAGGCTTTCAGAAAAACGACATTTACTCGTAGGAGAAAAATCTTCAGAATCTAGGACCAGCAACCAGTTTTCAGATGGGATGTCAGAAACACGAGCCACAAACACAAAAAAATGGATGAACAGGACAAGTTTCTATCTTTGAAAGACCCATTATGCAGATGAAAATACAAATCACGGACCAGGAGAAAATGCTCACAAACTGCATAGCTAACAAAGGACTAGAAGGAACTCCCAACATTTAAAGGTAAAAAGCTAAACAATTCTTTAAAACATGAACAGAAGACAGACACTTCCCGAGGGACCAGAGCTAGACGGTGGATCAACGCAAGGACAGACGCTTCAACACTGTCACCCCCAGCAGGAGGTGTGTCACAGCAGTGGGGCACCAATACACACCTGTCGAAACGGCTGACATGAAAACCGGTAACACCAAATGCAGGTGATGCTTAAGAAACGGGGTCGCTCGCACATTGCTGGTGGGGATGTCGCACCGTGCGGGCTTTCAGGAAAAAATGTAGCGGTTTCTTAAAACTCTAACCATGCAGGGGCGCTGGCTGACTCAGCTGGTTGAGCATCCGACTACAGCTCAGGTCATGATCTCACAGTTCGTGGGTTCAAGCCCCAAATCGGGCTCTGTGCTGACAGCTCAGAGCCTGGAGCCTGTTTCACATTCTGTGTCTCCCTCTCTCTCTCCCTCTCTGCCCCCCCCAACTTGCACTCTGTCTCTCTCTCTCTCTCTCAAAAATAAACATTAAAATAAATACATACATGAAAATAAAGGTTTCTTATTTTTAAAAGTACATGTGGAAAACAAAACAAATAAGAAAGCAGTTGAAGAACATTACCACGTGACCCAAGACGCGTAATTCCACTCCCTGGGCTATACCTAACACTGACAAAAACCACATGTCCACACAGAAACTTGCACACCCGTGTCCACAGCGGCGCTATTTGTAATAGGCACAAAGTGGAAAAGGCACGGTGCCCACCAGCGACGAATGGATGAACGAAGCGTGGTCTACGCACGCGCTGGGACACGGTTCGGCCGGGGGTACGGCAGGCAGCCCGAGCCCCCGAGACAGCTCGGCCGGACCCTGAACACGTGATCCGCAGCGAAAGCGGCCGGCCCCAGGTGACCCTGGGTCACAAGGCTCCAGTTACAGGAAGCGCTCGGAACAGGCAAATCCACGGAGGCAGAAAGAAGCTTAGCGGTTTCGAGGGCTGCGGAGGTGAGGGGGATGCGGGCATTCTTTCGGCGGGCTGAAAATGTCACAGAATAGATTTTGGTGATGGCCGTACAATCCCGTGCCTGTACCAAAAAAAAAAAAAAAAACCCACCGCCTCACGCACCGTAAGGGGGGGGAATTGTACGGTCTGGGAAAGACATCCCAATAACTGCGGGAGAGGAGAAGGCACTGACTGGGCTCCAGGAAATTTTAAAAGCTTTCGTTTCAGAGCGATCTTCCCCGTGCCCCCCAGAGTAAGGAATTTATTGAACTATTTAAAAATGTTAGCCTTCCGCTGTCTGCGTCTATTTTTAAAAGGGCTCATCATTTCCAGGGAGATTGAAATCGTAATTGCAGGGCGTTCGGAAGGAGCTGGATGGGGGGTGACAGACGCCCTGGACAGACGCAGCCTGCCCCAACTGTCCCTTCTGCCTCTTGCTGCCGACCTCCTCCGCTCCCTCCCAGAGAAATCGCTTGGGTGAAAAGCAGGACGGGGCGGGCAGGTCGCCGTGGGCCGGGTGTCACACGCGTGCTCGCGTGCTGGGCTCCCCGACGTCCACAAAATGCTCCCAAACCTCCTGGGCCTCCAGCTCAGTCACCAGTGCGGGTCACACCGGCTTCGTGACGGTTACCGTGTAAAATTATTCAGGTGCAAAGTTAAAATATTAATTACACCTGCGCGGTGACCCGTCAAAGCACGAAACCCAACCTGGCAGCCTGGGGGTGCGCGCCTGCTCCGTCATGAGCCACAGCAACAGTAATGGGGCAGCGGCGGGGAGGGTGACACAGCCGGGCTACCGCGCTCCCGCGTGGGGGGCCCCAAACCACAGACCTGCACGGGGGACCCAAACCACACGGGGGGTCCCGAACCACAGACCCGCACGGGGGGCCCCCGAACCACGCACCCGCACGGGGGTTCCGAACCACATGGGGGGCCCCAAACCACAGACCCACACGGGGGGCCTCAAACCACACAGGGGGCCCCGAACCACAGACCCGCACGGGGTCCCCGAAACACAAACTCTCATGGGGGGGTCCCCGAAACACAGACGGGCTACCACAAACCCACACAGGGGTCTCCGAACCACACACCTACACGGAGGAAACACACCCTCATGGGGGGTCCCCGAAACACATGCCATCATGGGGGGGTCCCCGAAGCACAAACCCTCATGGGGGGGGTCCCTGAAACACAGCCGGGCTACCACACACCCACACGGGGGTCCCCAAACCACACACCCGCACGGGGGTCCAGAACCACAAACCCCCACACGGGTGTGGGGGTTCCTGAACCAGAAACCTGCATGTGAGTTCCCCAAACCACAAACCAGCACGGGGGTCCCCGAACTACCAACCTGCAAGGGGGTCCCCCAACCATAAAGCCCCACACGGGGGTTCCCAGAGAACAAACATGCACGGGAGGGTCCCCAAACCACAAACCCACACACGGGGGTCCCGAACCACAGACCTGCATGAGGGTTCCTTCTCGGGTAATCGGCCCCTCCCCACCGGAACTTCCGTCCAGCACAGTCCTCCCCCCAGGACCCCGGACCTGGTCGCCCCACCCGCTCTGGCCAAGCCGGCAGGCACAAAGGACAGCAGGCATGCCATGCGGGGGCGCAGCACTGCCGGGGAGGCGCGTGTCCCGGACGCCGAAGGCACCGCGGCGCTCCGCGCCTGGCATCGCCCCGACGGACGGAGCGCCAGGTCCGCGCGCTCCGCCTGCAGCACGAGCCCGGGGCTCACCCGTCCCCACGGCGGGCCCTTCCCTCCACCAGAGAGCGAGCACTCTGCCACGAGGCCGTCCGAGTTCTAAAGGAGAGAATCGGCCAAACACCAGAGCTGCTTTCAAAGGGACTGCAGACTCAGGGGGGGACCTCGAGCCGGGATCGACGACAGACCAATAGGAGAGAAGAGAGAGCCCGAGAACAGTCCCCAGACAAGCCTGGGAGCCCCGCCCTTGACAAGAGGAAGGGACAAAGCAACCAGGGGCTGGGGCGGACCATTCTTGGGAGAGAGAGACAGATGGGGTCAAAACAAGAAAAACAAATGAGGGGCACCCGGGTGCCTCAGTCGGTTGAGCGTCCGACTTCGGCTCAGGTCAGGATCTCATGGTTCGAGCCCCACGTCGGGCTCTGTGCTGCCACAGCTCGGAGCCTGGAGCCTGCTTCGGATTCAGTGTCCCCCTCTCTCTCTGCCCCTCCCCAACTCGTGCTCTGTCTCCCAAAAATGAATAAACATTAAAAATAATAATAATACAAGAAAATGGAATTCAGGAAATTCAGGCTCGGAAAGCTGAGTGGCCCGTCAACCAGGAGACACTCTGCGGATCCGAGGAGACGCAAGTGACCGGGATGCCTGTCCCGCCCTCCGGGTGGGCGCCACGGAGAGGCACCAAGTGGCAAGGCTCGGCCAGGACGGGGCGGCTCCCACGCTGTGAGGACGGGGCTGCGGCTCGCATGGCCCCCTCGGAGAGCAGTCGGTTGGGAGGCGGGGATCCGAGGAGGCAGGGCCCGCGTCCCCCGGGCCCTGGAGGCCAACACTTGTCCCCTAAGGACAGACCCGAAGAGAGCCGCCCTGGAAGAGGACTTCCCCTGCAGCCCAGGCTGAAAGGCAAACGGTAACCAGCCTCAGAGTCGCCGGGACAGGAACGGAAGCCCGGGGTCGGCCCTTCCTCGAGATAGGACACGGCCGCGAAAACGCACAGACCAGAGCGACGCGATGAGGTGGGGTTTTTTTTTAAGTAGCCGTGAATCGCGACGCCACCAAGACACAGCTTCAGGGAGCAGGCGGTGCCACGGCCCCCCCGCCCCGCCCCGCACGGGTGGGGGTGCCCGGGTCCCCCTGGGCGAGCACACACGCCCCGGCTGCATTCCGCAGGAGACGCTCCTCCCCCGCCTCTGCCCGATGCGGCGCCGTCCCCCGTCCTGCCCTGAACTGGACTGAACCCACAAAACTGAGACACCAGTTCCCGGGAAGACACACCTCTCCATCTCGGGGAGCGGAACGCCAGCGAGCGTCCTGCACAATTTCTCCAACATACGGGTTCCCCAGACCCGAGAAGAGGGGGGGGGGTCTCTGTCCACTGGGTGGGGCAGGTGGGCAGGAGAGTCTCAGCTTTGGGGTCCCGAGACCGAGGTGGGCCTTGGGATGGTCACTGCTTTAAAAGGTGCTTTTTGAAAACAGGGACTCGCACAGGTCACAGCAGCGCCATTCAGGGCAGCCAAAAGGCGGGAGCACCCAAGTGTCCAGCCACAGGGAAATGGGTAAAAGGGACATGGACGAGGAGGGACACCCTGACACCTGCCACAATGTGGTTGGACCTGCGGGGTCGTGATGCTCAGTGAAACAGGCCAGACATGCCAGGACAGACACCGTGTGACCCACTGACACGAGGGCCCTGGAGTCTCCAGATTCCCGGAGACAGAGAGTGGACGGTGGGCGCCGGGGCTGGGGGAGGGGCTGGGGGGCCGTGTTTCATGGGGACACAGGTTCCATTTGGGAAGATGGAAAGTTCTGGAGACACTTGATGGGGATGGCTGCACAACGGTGTGAATGTGCTTAAAGCCACTGAGTTGCACACTTAAAAAACTGGTTAAAATGATAAAATTTATGTTACGTACGTGTTACTACAACTTATAAAGTGTTAAGTGCAAAATAAGGTTTTCACATCCATTTCCTTTAAATTCTTCACTTACCGTGTCCTGCTTCCCCTGTCTCCCTCAAGTCTTTGCCCAAGTGCCACCTTCTCAACGAAGCCCGCCCGGACTGCCCGACTGAAAACTGCAGCTATCCCTCTCTCGGCCCCCTAAGCAAGCTCCCCTTTGCCCCTGGACGGCACAGAGACTCCCGTATTAGATCCCTCACTCAGTGTTTCTTTCCCTGGGCCCGAATGCTGGCCGTCCAGGGCAGGAATATTTGTGTCTCTGGTTTACTGTTTTATCCCAAGAGTCTAGCTAGAACAGTCACACAGACACCTCCCCGCCCCCCAGGACAGCAGAACCCACGTTCTTCTCAGGTGCACGCAGAACACTGTCTGGGACGGATCGCGTGCTAAGCCATAAAAGACCCTCCGTAAATGTAAAAAGGAGGCAGTCATGCCAAGAATGTTCTCTGACCACGACAGAATGAAAGTATAAGTCAATAAGAGAAAAAAAGGTTTAGTTTATGAATGTGTGGAAATTGAACAACACGTGTCTAAATGACCAACGGGTCAGAGACTAAGTCAGAGGAAAACTGGAAAATACTAAGAAGAAAGAAAAAGTAGCTGGAAAATATTTGAAATGAGTGAGAAACACCAAATATATCAAAACTTGTGAGATACAGCAAAAACAGTCCTTGGAAGATTTTCCCTTGTAAATGTCTGTAATAAAAAGAACAAAGATCTCAACTCAATAACCTCTCCTCCCACCTGAAACTGGAAAAAGCACACAAACTAAAGCCAAGTGAGCTGAGGGAGGAAAAATAAAAGTCAGGGCAAAAGGAATATAAAAAGGAAGAGAAGAATCAATGAAACTGCAAGCTGGCTCTTTGAAAAGATACATAACATTGGCGAACTATTAGCTAGACTGATCCAGAAAAAAAGGGAGGGGGAGCAAAGAGTCAAATTAGCAAACTCAGAAATGAAAGAGAGGACATTTCTGCCAACCTCGCAGAAATAAAAAGGACGTTAAGGCGCCACTATGGACGACTGCACACAGAAAAGGAAAGATTTCGGGGAGACACAAAGTAACCAACGTGACTCAGGAAGAAACAGAAGACTCAAAACATACCTATAACAAGTAGAGACTGAATTAAAACCTCACACACATACACAAAAAAAGCACCAGGCCCCGATGGCTTCACTGGTGAATTCTACCAAACACTGAAGGAAAAATTAAATACCAGTTCGTCACAAACATTTCCAAAAAGTAGGAGAGAATATTTTACAACTCATTTCATGAGGTCATGACACCATCACAAGAAAACAATAGACCAATATCTCTGATGCATATAATGCAAAATGCTGAAAATATTAGCAAACTGAATCCAGCAGCATACAGAAAGGATCATAAACTATGAGTAAATGGGATTGACCCCAAGAAGGCAAAGTTGGTTTAATATCCAACAATCGATTGATGCAATGTGCCATGTTAACAGAACAAAGGACAAAAAGGAGTCAAACATCTCAACAGATGCAGAAAAGGCACTTGGCAAAATCCAGCACTGTTCTGTGATGAAGACACTCAGCAAACTAAGGATACAAGGGACTCTCCTGATAAAGGGCATCTACAGACACCCACGGCTGACACCATGAGTAATGGTGAAAGACTAGGTGCCTCCCCCTCAGATCAGGAGCAAGACATTGACGTCCTTTGTGGTCACTTCTACTCAACCTTATCCTGGGGCTTCCAGGCAGGGCGATTAGACAGGACAATGAAATAAAGGCACCCAGTTTGGAAAGGAAGAAATAAAATTTTGCTATTCATAGACGACATAATCTTGTACATAGAAAATTCTAAAGAATCCATTAAAAAAGGAACACGACAGGGATGTCCACTCTTGCCACCATTATTCAATATAGTATTGGAAGTCATAGCCTCGGCAGTCAGACAACACAAAGGAATAAAACACATCCCAATTGGCCAGGAGGAAGTCAAACTTTCACTCTTTGCAGATAACAAGATACTCTATATGGAAAACCCAAAAGATTCCACCAAAAACCTGCTAGAACCGATCCACGAATTCAGAAAAGTCACAGGATATAAAATCAATGCCCAGAAATTGGTTGCATTCCTATACACCAATAATGAAGCAATGGAAAGAGAAATCAAGGAATCGATCCCGTTTACAATTGCACCAAAAACCTTAAAATACCTAGGAATACATCTAACCAAAGAGGTGAAAAATCTATACACTGAAAACTATAGAAAGCTTATGAAAGAAATTGAAGAAGACACAAAAAAGATGGAAAAATATTCCATGCTCCTGGATTGGAAGAACAAATATTGTTAAAATGTCAGTACTGCCCAAAGCAATCTACACAGTCAATGCAATCTCTATCAGAATAACGCTACCATTCTTCACAGAGCTAGAACAAACAATCCTAAAATTCGTATTTAACCAGAAAAGACTCCGAATAGCCAAAGTAATGTTGAGAAAGAAAACCAAAGCAGGAGGCATCACAACCCCAGACTTCAAGCTGTATTACAAAGCTGTCATCATCAAGACAGCATGGCACTGGCACGAAAGCAGACACTCAGATCAGTGGAACAGAATAGAGAACCCAGAAAGGACCCACAAACGTATGGCCAGCTAATCTCTGACAAAGCGGGAAAGAAGATTCAATGGAATAAAGACAGTCACTTCAGCAAGTGGTGCCGGGAAAACTGATGGTGACATGCAGAAGAATGAACCGGGACCACTTTCTTACACTAGACACAAAAATAAACTCAAAATAGATGAAAGACCTGAATGTAAGACAGGAATCCACCAAAATCCTAGAGGAGAAAGCAGGCAAGAACCTCTTTGACCTCAGCCGCAGCAACTTCTTACTTGACACGTCTCTGGAGGGAAGGGAAGCAAAAGCAAAAATGAACTATTGGGACCTCATCAAGGTAAAATCTTCTGCACGGGGAAGGAAACAATCAGCAAAACCAAAAGGCAACCGACGCGATGGGAGAAGATATTTGTAAATGATATATCGGATAAAGGGTTAGTATCCAAAATCTATGAAGAACTTAACAATCTCACTACCCAAAAAACAAACAATCCAGTGAAGAAATGGGCAAAAGACATGAACAGACACTTCTCCAAAAAAGACATCCAGACGGTCAACCGACACATGAAAAGATGCTCCACGTCACTCATCATCCGGGAAATGCAAATCAAAACCACAAGGAGACACCACCTCACGCCTGTCAGGACGGCTAACATCAACAACTCAGGCGACAGCAGAGGCTGGCGAGGATGCGGAGAAAGAGGATCGCTTTTGCACGGCTGGGGGGAACGCAAACTGGGGCAGCCGCTCTGGACAACGGTGTGGAGGGTCCCCAAAAAATTAAAACTAGAACTACCGACGACCCAGCAATTGCACTAC
>PITB01032879.1:0-14560 GCA_004024585.1 Paradoxurus hermaphroditus
TTCTTCCAATGTCTTTTTTAATTCTTCCTGACCGTTTTTAAGGTCCTTGAACTCTGCCGCGCGGGACCCCTTGCATTCATCTAAGCTTTTTTCAAGCCCAGGGATTAGTTTTATGATTATCATTCTATATTCATGTTCTGTTATGTTGCTTATATCTGTTTTCATTAATTCTTGAGCTGTCACTGCTTCTTGTAGATTCTTTCGAGGAGAATTCTTCCGTCTCGTCATTTTGGCTGGATGTGATTTGGGTTGTTTCTTGAAGTTGCCCTGGAAAGGAAAACAGACTGACAGGCACACAGAACACAGAAATACTCAAACGTACCGACAAATGGTCCAGACAAGCAGTTCACAACAGAAAAAAGAATAACAAGTGACTCTCTGAGGGCAATGTCCTGAAGTAACAGCTACACGTTAAGGACAGGGTATGACGTAGTGTGCTGGTGGCAGAGCATATATACACAGAATAATGACTGCTGCAGGGAGAAGAAGGAAATGGACTTTGCCCAGGTAGAGCGACTAAAGGGTTTAAGCCCGACTGATAGAAATCAGAATAAGGACAGGTGCAAGGGAAAAGGACTAAAGATCGATGTCGTCCAGATGAACTTATACGGCCTAGTTATTCCAGAAAAAGGGCTAGGGAAGTAAAGAAGAGGTTGTAGGACATGTCCTCAAAGAGTGGGTTAAAAAAAAAAATGTTTAAGCCAGTCAGTACCCTGAATAACCAGCTCAGGGATGGGGATCGGTAGGAATGAGAACGAGAGGGATAAATTTAAAAAGAAGAAATGACTGGAGTTACTCCAGGCAGCAATCTCCACTTGGCATCAGTCGCTCCTGCTGGTAGGTTGGGAGGGGCATGGTTTGGTGTAGGCGGGTCCCGCCTCCACTGCTGCAGGGGTGGCTTTTGGGGTGACTCCCTGGCTTGTGAGACAACAATGGCGTCTCTCCAGACCCTCGCCACCAGTCCTGGAGTCTTTATTCGCCCCTTAATTTCTGTTCTCTCTCAACCGCCAACGCAGGCCTAGTGTGGTTCACTGGCGCGGTAACGCGGCCGTCTGCTACCCCCGATTTCACTATAATTGTGCCGGGGTTAGAGTTGCCCCGCAGGCGCCGCCGCCTGGAGCTGCCTGGGTCCCGGCTGCCAGTCCCCCCGGCGTGCGCGTCCCAGCGGCTAGGGATGGGGTTGGCGCAGTCCCGGCAGCGCGCGGGTAGTGCTGCTGTTTGCCACTGAACTTCTCTTCAAAAGCCCTGCATTTAGGGGCTGGATGGTAGCGGTCTCACCCGCTCTGGCCCTCTCGTTCAGATGTTGTTCGATCGGCACTTTCCCAGCTATCTCCGAGGACGCTCACCCTCCCCTCAGCTCAACTTCCCGAGTTCGAGTTCGTTTTATCCGACCCAGATTAAACTCATGGTTTAGCTGGGCCGTGTCTGTTTTCGTCTTCGTTCCTAGTTTGCTGTATCACCTTTTCCCCCAGATTCTTGGAATTGAGAGAGACTATGGTTTCAGTCGTCCCCCTTTAAAGGGCACTGGAGCCCCCTACTCCTCCGCCATGTTGCCCCTCCTCCTTGGAGGAGAGTTCTTACATGTATTTGGTACTCTAGTTTTTACATCTTGTAGTTATTATTATTATATTGATTTATTCTTTTGCGACTGTTAAACAGGGGACAGATGTTGATTGTTTGGCTCTGATAGACAGAGGAGTTTGTGTTCATGGGTCCTGGACTATAACAATAAAAGAGAGTGTTTTGGATACACTACCATCCCCAGGGCATTGCATAAAATGCAGACTAAGACACATCATCAGTCTTTCTGTGAAAAAGGCTTCTTTACTTGTCATGGTACTTTGACCCATGTAACTGACGACAGGCTTCACAAGTATCTCCAAGAAAAAAGCTCATACATCCCCCTGGAGCCCTTATTCATGTAGCTGTCACCCAAGGGACATCCAAAGCCCCTGGTCTGAAGAACAGCAAACATTACAATTGAAGTCCCACAGGATTATATATATTTTTATATTAAAAGGCTGCTAAGTGAATGACTTCCTGTCAGCCTGAAACTAGGTGCTGTCTGAGATCACTTCCTTGGGACACTGACAGGTCTAGGCACATCCTGAACAACTGAGAGCTATTAAAAATGAAATAGCCTGACACAATCATAAAGGTTGAGACAGTCAAAGAGTATAGGAGGTTTGAATAATAAGCTTTATCTCCTAGAAGATACCACTCATTCAAGATTAGGAAAGGTAGCTGTTGCATTTGAAACATATACACAAACATAGAAAATCAAACAAAATGAGAGAGAAAAAATGTTCCAATGAAAAAATAAGACAAAACTTCAGAAAAATAACTTTGAAATTAAGATAATTTACCTGAGAAGTAGTTCAATTTAATTGTCATAAACATGACAAACTCGAAAGAAGAACGTGTGAACACAGTGGAATTTCAACAGAAATACAGAAAATACCAGAAAGTACAAAACGGAAGTCACAGAGCTAATTATGAGAACTGAAAATTTTAAAAATACACTAATATGGTTCAACAGCAGGCTAGGAGAAGCAAAAGAAATGATCAATGATCTCAAACACACGGTAATGCTATTTACTAAAGTAGAACAGCCAAAAGGAAAAAAAGAATTTGAAAGAGTGAAGATAGCTTAAGGCACTTATAAGACCACAAGAAGTGGACTAATATTTGCATTACAGGAGTCCCAGGAAGATAAGAGAAAGAAAAATGCAGATACCTATTTGAAAAAATAATGGCTGAAAACTTCCTTAAACTGAGTGAAAAAAACACACATTCTGATCCCAGTATGCCAGAGATTGACAAACAATATCAACCCAACAGACCCACACCAAGATACATTATAATTAAATGTCAAAAATTAAAGAGATAATCTTAAAAGCAGAAGAAACAAGTTGTTAAGTACAAAGGAACCCCCATAAGACCATCAGCAGACTTTTTAACAAAAACTGCAGGTCAGAAGGGAGCAACATGCTATATCAAAGAGCTTAATGGAAAAAAAGGCAATCACACCAAGAATACGCTCTACAGAAAAGTTATTATTCAGAACAGAAAAAGAGATAAAGAGTTTTACAGACAAGCAAAAGCTAAATGAGTTCATCACCAACCACTAAACTGTCCTTGTAAGAAAGCTAAAGGGATTTCTTTAAGTTGAAAAGAAAGAGCACTAATAAGTAAAAGAAAACATACAAAAGTATAATTCTCACTGGTGAAAGTAAATGTATAGTAAAGGTAGCGGATTAATCACTTATAAAGCTAGAATGGATAAAAGACAAATGCGGTGTATATATATAACTACAATAATTGGTAATATACAAAATAAAAAGATGTAAAATGTGATATCAAAAACATAAAATGTGGGGTGAGGAGTAAAAAATGAGTTTTAGAATATGTTTAAAATTAAGTTGACAGCAACTTAAAATAAGCTTATGATTATAGATTTTTATAGTCATAGTAATCACAAATCAAAAATCTTTAGTTTTATAATGATAAAGAAATATAAGCAAGTCATTAAAGAAAGTCATCAAATCACAAAGGAAGAATAAACAAGAGAAAAAAAAGAATCACAAGAGAATAAACAAGAGAAAGGAACTAACTACTAAACAACCAGGAAACAATTAGCAAAATAGCAATAAGTACATACACATAAACAATCACTTCAAATTAAAATAGACCATATTATCCAATCAAAATATATGGAGTGGCTGAATGGATTAAAATAGAACAATGTCTATCTATATGCTACCTAAAAGAAACTCACCTCAGAAGTATGGACATACACATAAAATAAAAGCACAGTGATAAACAAAGATGTTTTATGAAAATGAAAAACAAAAGAACTTAGTGTACTATACTTAGAAAAAATATATTTGGGGTGCCTGAGTGGCTCAGTCAATTAAGCGTCTGACTTCAGCTCAGGTCATGATCTCACAGTTTGTGAGTTCAAGCCCCGTGTCAGGCTCTGTGCTGACAGCTCAGAGACTGGAGCCTGCTTTTGATTCTGTGTCTCCCTCTCCCTCTGCCCCCCACCCACGCTCTGTCTCTCGCTCCTTCAAAAATAAATAAACATTAAAATTTTTTAAATAAAAACTGTAATAAAAGTCAAAGTAATGACAAACGGATTCCTATAACAAGAAATACAGCATTTGTTAATAATTATGCACTCTTCCTAGGAGTACCTAAATATATAAACCAAATGTTAGCAAACTTAAAAGGAGAAGTAGATAACAACACAATAAGAATATGGGACTTTAATATCCACATACATAATGGATAGAAAAACCAGACAGAAAATCAGTAAAGAAATATAGGACTTAACTGACAAATGAGAGAATTTCCCTCCAGGTTTATCTATTTATCTTTCGTTTTTATTTTAATTAATTAATTAATTGAGTACAGTTGAAATGCAATGTTACATTAGTTTCAAATGTACAACATAGCTATTTGGCAAGTTATGTTCACTACAAGTGTAGCCACTATCTGTCAACATTCATTACTATTACAATATAATTGACTGTATTCCTTAACCTGTGCCTTTTGTTTGCATTATTTATTTATTCCATAATAAAGTCTGTATCTCCCACTCCCCTTTGCCCATTTTGCACATACTACTATCCCCTTTCTGGTAACCATCAGTTTGTTTTTGTATTTACAGATCTGATTCTGCTTTTAGTTTATTCATTTTTTGTAGATTCCACATATGAGTGAAATAATATTTCATTTATATTTCTTAGTCTGACATTTTGTTTCATATAGTACCCTCTAGGTCCAGATGGATAGATAATAGATAGATTCTGTAATAGATATATAAAGAATATTCCATCCAAAAGCAGCTCAATACACATTCTTCTCAACTGCACATGAGCATTTTCCAGGATAGACCATATGTTCGGCCACAAAACAAATCTTATATTTAAAAGGGCTGAACTCACATCAAGTATCTTTTTTGACAACACTTTAAGAAAAAAAATGGTAAAATTACAAAGATGTGGAAATTATACAGTATGCTACTAAACAGCCAATAAATCAATAACACCAACAAAAATCAAAGGAGAAATAAAAAAATACATTCAGATAAATTAAAATAAAAATACAACATACCCAATTTTAATGAGATACATCAAAATCAGTTCTAAAATAAAAGTTCATAGCAATACATGCCTACATCAAGAAACAAGGAATACCTCAAATAAATAATCCTACTTTACTAGAATAAGAAAAACAAAACCCAAAGTTAGTATAATGAAATAATAAGAATCATCAGAATTAAATGTAGTAGAGACTAAATATAAATATAAAAGATTAATGAAGTGAGAGATGGTTCTTTGAAAAGGGACACTAAATTGACAAACCTTTAACTAGAATCCCCAAGAAAAAAAGAGAGAGAAATGACTCAAATAAATAAAATCAGAAATGAAACATGAAAGATAACAACTGACAGCACAGCAATGCAAAGGATTATAAGAGACTATTATGAAAAATCATATGACAACAAATTTGACAACCTAGAAAAAAAAGGGACACATTTCCAAGCCTAAATTATGATGAAAGAGAATATCTGAATAGACCAATTACGAGTAAGGAGATTGAAACAGTAATCAAAAACCTCCCAAAAAACAAAAGTGTAGGACCTGATGGCTTTACCATCAGGTAAATTCTGCCAGATATTCAAAGAATTAACACCAATCCTTCTCAAACTCTTCCAAAAATTTGAAGAAAAGAGAATGCTTTCCAATTCATTTTACAAGTCCAGTGTTAACCTGACAGCAAAACCAGACAAGGATATTTAATCATCATACACTATGATTAAGTGGGGTTTATTCAGGGATCCAAATAAAATTCAACATCTGAAAATCAACCATCATTATACACCACATTAACAATACAAAGGACTAACATTACATGATCTTTCCAATAGATGTGGAAACAGCAATTGGCAAAATTTAACACTGATTTGTGATAAAAACTCTCAACAAAGTAGATACAGATGAAATATAACACAATAAAAGTCATATATGACAAACGGTACAGGAGGAATTAAGAAGGCAGAGCAGCATGGAGAACCTGAGCCTTTGTCATTTCTGAAATGCAGCCAGAGCAGCACCAAACCATTTTGAATAAATAGGAAATTGATTTGACTATTAACACAACAATCTGCATAACTTGAGCCACAGAACTCAGCAGGTACACAGTACAGAGAAGTGAACTGGGGAGAGAAAAGCCATGAAATTTAGCTATTTTTGCAGAGGACCGAGAAAGGGGAAGAGTGTGGCACACTGGGATCATGCAAAAAGCACTCCCCAAAAGTAGCTGGAGAGAAAGAGAGAGAAAGAATGAAAACACTCACAGGGAATGAACAGGAAATCTGTTCCCCAAAACAACTGACAAGAATAAAGGAGAAGGTTCAATACCATTAGGATTCTATGAAGAGTGGATCACAAAGTCTGAAGTTTCAGAGCTCATTGTCTGGAGGTACTCTGATGAGAGAGCACAGTGAATTCGCAAGAGCAGGAGGCCGGATCTGAGGGGTCTGTGTGCCACATGAGGAGAAGCAGTTCCCCTCCATGGAGAGCATTTGGAAGAAGCCATATGGCCTCCCCACAGGCAAAGGTGCCAGTGGACCTCAAAGAGCAATCACATTTGCTGGTATTGGGACAAAAGTGGCTGAGTGCAGTGAAAACTGGCACCAACTGTGTGTTCTGGTTTTCCATAATCTTTGAACCTCTGCCACTGTGCAATCCGACAAATGTTATCTGGGGGAAGCTGGCACCCAGCCATTTCTGAGCAAGACCCTTCCCCAGAGAGTTGGCACGGGTCCAAGCTGCAGGGGTCTCTGAAGTGTGAGGTTTTGAAACACAACCCCATCTGAGATAAAACTGGGAGGGAGGTGCACCTGGCATGTAGACAGTTTGGAAACGGACAGGATAGATGCAGGGAGTGAATGGAGGCATGAGACTTAATTGTAGGTCGGTGAGAGTGCAAATTTCCTGTGCCAGAGCCTAGGGAGCTAGACGAAGCCATTTCCACCTCTCCTGTGCATGCTTGCACATGCACCACTGATCCACCCCAGTAACCTAAACAGTGCTACCTAGTAGAGAATGGAGTCATTGCACTAAGTGCCAACCAACTGTGCCCTCCAAGTACATTGCCTAGAAGACCAACACAAGTCACTCCATCTGCTCAGTGTACAGCCCATAGAAGGATTCATAGTTTCAGTTCTAGGGGAACCTAGGTGTAACTTCATTCAGTTACTTGGTTCATTTAAGTTTTTGTTTTCTTTGCTTTTGTTTTTGCTTAAATTGTTTTCTGTTTTTTAATTTTTTTCTTTCTTTTCTTCATTTTGGATACAGAAAGAGAAAATATTATTTTGTATTTAATTTCTTTTTTAGTTTCTTTAATTTTTTTAAATTTTTTATTATATTTCATTTTTTATTTCATTCTATTCTATTTTATTACATATACTTAACTGTTTAAACATTATCTTACCTTTTTTTTCTCCTCTTTCCTCCTTTTCACTATTCTATCAAGGTTCTTTCAACAAGCACACACATCAAAGATCTAGCTTCCTTTATTTTATGTTTTTTAGTTTTAATTTTTTAACTTTATTTTTTACTTTATTAAATGTTTTATTTCTCCAAAATGACAAAATGAAAGAATTTACCCTAAAAAAAACAACAGGAAGAAATGACAGCCAGGACTTAACCAATACAGATGTAAGCGAGATGTCTGAACTAGAATTTAGATCCATGACAAAAAGAATACTTAGCTGGGATTGAAAAAAGCATAGAATCCCTTTCTGCAAAGATAATAGAAATAACATCTAGTCAGGACAAAAGTAAAAATGCTACAACCTAGATACAATCTTGAATGGATGTCATGACACCAAGGATGGATGAAAAGAGCAGCAAATCAGCGATATTGAAGATAAAATTATGGAGAATAATGAATCAGAAGGAAAGAGGAAAACAAAGGCATAAGATCATGATACAAGACTTAGAGAACTCAGTGACTATTAAAAAGGAATAACATCAAAATCATAGGAGTCGCAGAAGATGAAGAGAGAGAAAAAGAGAACAAAAAGCTTTCGTGAGCAAATTATAGTTGAAAACTTTCCTAAATATGTGGAAGGGCACAGGCATCAAAATCCAAGAAACACAGAGGACTCCTATTGGATTCAACAAAAGCAAACCATCACCAAGGCATATCATAGTCAAATTCACAAAATGCACACACAAGGAAAGAACTTTGAAAGCAGCAGGGGAAAACAGTTCTTAACCTATAAGGGAAAACAGATCAAGTTCACAGCACACCTATCCACAGAAACTTGGCAGGCCAGAAAGGAGTGGCATAATATATTCAATGTGCTGAATCAGGAAAATATGAGGCAATGATTCTTTATTCAGCAACACTTTTATTCAAAATAGAAGGAGAGATAAAGAGTTTCCCAGACAAACAAAAAATAAAGGAGTTTGTGACCACTAAAGCAACCCTGCAAGAAATTTTAAGAGGGACTCTTTGAGTGGACAGAACACAAAACAATACAAAAAAAAAAAAAAAAAGACCAAAAGTAACAAAGAATAGAAAGGACAAGAGAACATCACCAGAAATACCAACTCAAAAGCCAGCACAATGGAGCTAAATTCATATCTTTCAGTTCTCATTTTAAATGTGAATGGACTAAATGCTCCAATCAAAAGACATAGAGTATCAGAATGGATAAGAAATTAAGACCCATCTATATTCTGCTTACAAGAGACTAATTTTAGGTCTAACCACCTGCATATTGAAAGTAAGGTGATAGAGAGCCAGTTATCCTGCTAATGGTCATCAAAAGAAATCTGGTGCAGCCATACTTATATGAGGCAAACTAGATTTTAAAATAAAGACTCTGAGAGGGGCGACAACATGGTGGAGAAGTAGGGGTACCCATTCTTCCCGTGTCTCTCAAACAAAAAAAGACTGAAACCAAAGGACTCTCAACCCTAAGAGTCTGGGTTGAAAAAAGACTGAGCCTACAAGGAAGAAAACGCAAAATCCAGGCAGCCCCATAAGTGTGTGAATGTGAACTAGGGGAAATAAAATGGACTGAGGAGGTACAGAGGGGAGGGAAGATAAAGAGTGGCTGGGGAAGCCTAGGACTGTATCTGAATAAGAGAAAAACCTCGGACCAGGACCAAGAGGGAGCCTATCATCCAGCCTCCAACCACAGTACTTCCAAAGAGAAATCCTGTTTCTAACTAAAGGGCTTTCTTCAAACTGGGGCCTATGGAGACCCGTTGGCATATATGGGGAGGAGGGGAGACACCTCCAGATTCGGTGTTATGTCAGGGGCATAATCCATACCACAAGAAACCAGTCCTAGCAGTCCTAGGGAGTTAAAAACTCAGATAAGCATGGGACAGAGGAGACCATGGAACGAGAAGGCCTGCTTCACCTGCACTCATGGCACAGCGAGGACAGATCCAAAGGGGACACTTGGCCCATGAATAACGGACTGGGAGGTCGCCATTTTTCTCCCCACAACCACCAAGTCGGGACCTCAGGTATCCGTCCACAGGGCCCACAGTGGAGGCAGGATCCGCCTGCACAAAACCATGCCCCACCTCACTGGATAGCTGTTTATATACTGGAGCTGGATAGACACTGTGAAACAGACACTGTGGCATTGCCTGGATTAACTCTAAGTCAGTTCATGTTATTTAGATATATTCTCCCTTTTCTCCTTATCTCTTCTGTCCTCTAGGCTGGTTACTCTGGGTATTGGTTTGCATAAACAGACATATTTAACCTATTCTCTCCATGCACATTCTACACCTCCTTCTTTACTTTCCTATCTTTCTCTCTCGAATAATCATGTCGTTTAGTTCCTCTGGGTAACTGTATCTTCATTTCTTTCTCCTCACCTACTTCTTTCTTCTCATTTCTCTCTCTCTGGTTTAGCCTTTCAGTCTCTCTACCTGGTCAAAGCTCAATTTCTCTTTCTCCTCGCACCTGTCATTACTCTCTTTATATATGCTCTTCCATCAGAACCACCCACAACCTGTTCTTCACTTGTAGCTGGTATTTCTGGTTCTATGCTTTTGTATTGTCGTTCATTTTTTTCTTTATTCTGTTTTGGTCTGTTTCCCTGCTTGTTTCATTTGTCGGTATATTTGCGTGTTTTTGTTTCCTGTTTGTTTGTCTGCCTGTTTTCCTTTCCAGGGCTACCTCAAGGAACAAACCAAGGCACACATGGTGGAGGATAACCAAAGTCACAACAACAGAGAGCAAGTAACACTTTCCAAAAAACACCGCCTGAAAGGCCAGGCCCTGGACAAGGTATGAGCCTCCTTTAATATAGCAGAACTCACAGGGTCAGAGCACATAAAAAACTTTTATAACTTTTAAGGGGCAGCAAACTAGCCAAAATGATGAAATGGAAAACTCCTCAAAACAAATTTCGGGAAGTAGTGACAGCTAAAGAACTGATCAAAATAGATATAACCAATATAATTGAATAAGAATTTAGAATAACAGTGATAAAATTAATTGCTGAGCTTGAAAAAAGAATAGAAGACAGCATATTCCATTGCTGCAGAGATCAAGGACCTTAAAAATAGTCATAATTGGGGTGCCTGGGTGGCTCAGCTGGTTAAGCGGCCGACTTCGGCTCAGGTCAGGATCTCGTGGTCTGTGAGTTCGAGCCCCACGTCGGGCTCTGTGCTGACAGCTCAGAGCCTGGAGCCTGCTTCACATTCTGTGTCTCCCTCTCTCTCTTCCCCTCCCCCACTCATGCTCTGTCTCTCTCTCTCTGTCTCAAAAATAAATAAGTATTTAAAAAAAATAGTCATAATGAATTAAAAAAAGCTTTAAATCAGGTGCAAAATATAATGGAGGCAGCCACAGCATGGGTTGAAGAGAGAACAGGTGAATTAGAAGATAAAATTATGGAAAAAGAGGAAGCAGAGAAAAAGAGAAAGAAGCTGATTCAGGAACAGGAAAGGAGAATTCAACAGCCGAATGATGCAATCAAATGGAACAACATCCGTATCATAGGAATTCCAGAAGAAGAAGAGAGACAGAAAGGAGCTGAAGGGGCACTTGAACAAATCATAGCTGAGGACTTCCCCAACTTGGGGAAGGAAACAGACATTGAAATCCAAGAGGCACAGAGAACTCCCCTCAGACGTAACTTGAATCAATCTTCTGCACAACATATCAGAGTGAAACTGGAAAAATATAAGGATAAAGAGAGAATTCTGAAAGCAGCTAAGGATAAATGGGCCTTAATATACAAATGTAGATGCATGAAGGTAGTAGAAGACCTATCTACTGAAACTTGGCAGATCAGGAAGGAATGGCAGGAAATCTTCAATTCAAGGAACAGGAAAAATGTGCAGTCAAGAATGTTTTATCTGGCCAGTATATCATTCAGAATGGAAGGAGAGAAAAAGATTTCCCCAAACAAATAAAAATGGAAGGAATTTATCACCAATAAACCACGCCTACAAGTGATCCTAAGGGGGACTCTATGAAGGAAATGTTGCAAGGAACACAAATTACCAGAGACATCGCTACAAGCATTAAACCTACAGAAAACACAACTACAGTACACCCATATTATTCAATAATAACACTGAATGTAAATGGACTTAATGCTCCATTCAAAAGACATGGTATCAGAAAGGATTAAAAAAAAAAAAAAACAAGACCCATTTATTTGGTGTCTACCAGAGATTATTTTGGACCTGAGGACACCTTCAGATTGAAAGCGAGGGGAGGGAGAACTATATACCAAGCTACTGGAAGTGGAAGGAAAGCTGAAGCAGCCATACTTATATAAGACAAACTAGACTTTAAAGTAAAGTCTGTACAAGAGATGAAGAAAGGCATTATATAATAATCACAGGGTCTTCTAACAGGAAGAACTAACAATTATAAATGTCTATGCCCTGAATTCAAAAGCACACAAATTTGTAAAACAATTAATTACAAACTTAAGAAATCTTATTGATAGGATGTTGTTATTGCAGGGGACTTTAATACTCACAGCAATGGATAGATCACCTAGACAGAGAATCACAAAAGAAACAATGGCCCCGTACTACACATTGGACCAGATGGACTCCACAGATATATTTAAAAGTCTACACCCGAAACTAATGGAATTCACTTTCTTCTAAAGTGCACATGGTACATTCACCAAGATAGATCACATACTGTGTCATAAAGAGGCCCTCAATAAATATAAAAGAATTGAGATCATACCATGCACGCTTCCAGATCACAATGCTATGAAACTTGAAATCGACCATAGGAAAAAGTCTGGAAAAGCTCCAAAAGCATGGAGGTTAAAGAACATCCTACCAAAGAACGAATGGGTCAACCAGGCAATTAGAGAAGAAATTTAAAAATATATGAAAACAAATGAGAATGAAAATACAACAATCAAAACACTTTGGGATGCAGCAAAGGCAGTCCTAAAAGGAAAATACATTGCAATCCAGGCCTAGCTCAAGAAACATGAAAAATCCTAAATACAAAATCTAAAAGCTCGCCTAAAAGAACTAGAAGCATAACAGTAAAGACATCTCAAACCCAGCAGAAGATAAATAATAAAAATCAGGGCAGAGATAAACAATACAGATTCTGAAAACAACAACAATAACAACAACAACAACAACAGTAGAACAGATCGATGAAACCAAGAGCTGATTTGTTGAAAAAATAAACGAAATTCATACCCTCTAACCAGGCTTCTCAAAGAGGAAAAGAGAGAGGGCCCAAATAGATAAAATCACTAATGAAAATGGATTTATTACAACTAATTCGTGAGAAATACAAGCAATGATAAAGGAATACTATGAAAAATTATTTACCAACAAATTGGACAACGTGGAAAATCAACCACACAATACCAAAATTCAAAACAGAAGACATAGCAACTTTGAACAGACTAGTGAAGAAACTGAATCAGTTATCAAAAATTTCCCGACTTGGGTCAAAATGGCAGAGGAGTAAGGGGCTCCAGTATTTTGCTTGCCCTTTAAACAGGGACCACTGAAACCATAGTCTCTCTCAACTCCAAGAATCTGGGGGAAAAGGTGATACAGCAAACTAGGAACGAAGACGAAAACAGACACGGCCCAGCTAAACCATGAGTTTAATCTGGGTCGGATAAAACGAACTCGAACTCGGGAAGTTGAGCTGAGGGGAGGGTGAGCGTCCTCGGAGATAGCTGGGAAAGTGCCGATCGAACAACATCTGAACGAGAGGGCCAGAGCGGGTGAGACCGCTACCATCCAGCCCCTAAATGCAGGGCTTTTGAAGAGAAGTTCAGTGGCAAACAGCAGCACTACCCGCGCGCTGCCGGGACTGCGCCAACCCCATCCCTAGCCGCTGGGACGCGCACGCCGCGGGGACTGGCAGCCGGGACCCAGGCAGCTCCAGGCGGCGGCGCCTGCGGGGCAACTCTAACCCCGGCACAATTATAGTGAAATCGGGGGTAGCAGACGGCCGCGTTACCGCGCCAGTGAACCACACTAGGCCTGCGTTGGCGGTTGAGAGAGAACAGAAATTAAGGGGCGAATAAAGACTCCAGGACTGGTGGCGAGGGTCTGGAGAGACGCCATTGTTGTCTCACAAGCCAGGGAGTCACCCCAAAAGCCACCCCTGCAGCAGTGGAGGCGGGACCCGCCTACACCAAACCATGCCCCTCCCAACCTACCAGCAGGAGCGACTGATGCCAAGTGGAGATTGCTGCCTGGAGTAACTCCAGTCATTTCTTCTTTTTAAATTTATCCCTCTCGTTCTCATTCCTACCGATCCCCATCCCTGAGCTGGTTATTCAGGGTACTGACTGGCTTAAACATTTTTTTTTTTAACCCACTCTTTGAGGACATGTCCTACAACCTCTTCTTTACTTCCCTAGCCCTTTTTCTGGAATAACTAGGCCGTATAAGTTCATCTGGACGACATCGATCTTTAGTCCTTTTCCCTTGCACCTGTCCTTATTCTGATTTCTATCAGTCGGGCTTAAACCCTTTAGTCGCTCTACCTGGGCAAAGTCCATTTCCTTCTTCTCCCTGCAGCAGTCATTATTCTGTGTATATATGCTCTGCCACCAGCACACTACGTCATACCCTGTCCTTAACGTGTAGCTGTTACTTCAGGACATTGCCCTCAGAGAGTCACTTGTTATTCTTTTTTCTGTTGTGAACTGCTTGTCTGGACCATTTGTCGGTACGTTTGAGTATTTCTGTGTTCTGTGTGCCTGTCAGTCTGTTTTCCTTTCCAGGGCAACTTCAAGAAACAACCCAAATCACATCCAGCCAAAATGACGAGACGGAAGAATTCTCCTCGAAAGAATCTACAAGAAGCAGTGACAGCTCAAGAATTAATGAAAACAGATATAAGCAACATAACAGAACATGAATATAGAATGATAATCATAAAACTAATCCCTGGGCTTGAAAAAAGCTTAGATGAATGCAAGGGGTCCCGCGCGGCAGAGTTCAAGGACCTTAAAAACGGTCAGGAAGAATTAAAAAAGACATTGGAAGAA
>PITB01032880.1:0-14573 GCA_004024585.1 Paradoxurus hermaphroditus
ACTACCGACTAGCTCCAACCCCCAGGTTTTGGAATATCCTCATGACATTGCTGTACAGTTTGTAGAACTGGAGAGTAAGAAACAGCCAAGCGTGTTAAGCAAATGATATTCTTGTATCACTGCCAGGAAATTTTTTAGGAATAGGTGATTTCGACTTTGTAGAAGTGTCAGTGTGTAAGACCCCAAGGGTGAAAGCAGACACTGCCTGTATGTGATCTGAGAAGCCAGACCCAAGCTGAGTAGTAAGGGTCTCAAAACCTACAATGGATGCCAGGAGACTCTGTGAGCCTATCAAGGAGGTTCTAAAAGCCACGATTCAGGGGTGAAGTGTGTTAGGGAACTGGAGAATCTCATTAGTGACAGGCCTGATGAAGAGCTTTATGAAGCTTAGGAAGGTCTTGCTTGTGTATCTATACTGTTTCTTGAGCCAATGATCGTCACAGAAGCTTTCTACCTGCAGTGGTTTTAAGGGTCCACCCAGATCCTTACAGTGTCCGAGTATAGCCCTTCATCCATCAATAACTCAACTATCTGGCCATGCCATTTCCCCAGATACACATCAGAAATTTAGTTTCATTCAATTTGACAGGTATTTATTGACTGTTTGTGTCAGGCGCCATACTCATGACTCGATTTTTTTTTTTTAATTAAAAACAAATTCAGCTAACCAAAGTAGGCAACAAAGATCATTACGGAAGCTCATGCAACTGATTCTTCCATGTAGAATCAGGATGGGCCTAATTCTGAGTCTATTTTTATTTATCCGTTTTATTCCATTCTACTTTACACACAATTCCAGCAAGCTTGGTTATCTGGTTTCCAAGGCCTCCACAGAAGGAGCAAATTGGAATGGATGGAAAGAAAGGGACAGGGCAGTTAATGCTGTTGCCCGGGGAAAGTGCACTGATTCAGCCAGAAGGGCAATAGATTGTCCATAAATACAGAGACAGAGATCTGCAAATAGAAGACAGAAGAGCTCAGACCGCACAGCCATCTGAAGCCATTTTTGTATCGATACCAACATTTCTATATACCTTACAAGATCCAGGCCATGGTATGTTACATCAATGCAGTGGATCCTTAAAAGGGAGCTGAACCTTCACAAAAAGTTAAATCATGTTCAGAGTACTAGTTTAAAGAAAGATAAAACTTATATAACCTATTTTAGAAAGCTCTCCATGAAAAGAGGCTCCCGTAGAAAAATGTTGATTTTTAAAAGAGTAACCACAGCACTTAAGGGGAATTTGCAAAGGCTCAAGCTATAACATTCTGGATATATGAGGCTTCAGTATATTTTTAAAGGGATAAAGGTTACTTGGCATAACATCAACAAACTGAAATTAGGAACATCCTCTTTATCGGACCCGAATCTATACTATATAGTATAGTATACCTTTTGCATGAATGAAGTTTTTGTTCTAGATCTACATTTATGAACATTGCATAGTATTTGCCCGTGATATCTCTGAGGACTCAGAGATGTCGGCCTACCCGTCCCATGTTTCAACTCCCAGTTCCATGTTCTTAAGGATCATTTCAGTTAAACTTCAAACAAAAGAACCATGACTCCTACTTGCCTGTTCCTTAGGGAACATGCAGACGTAGGGCTGAGTATAAAGTATCATGGAAATTGTATGTACAATTTGTACATAACCTGTAAATTGATATAATATATTTAATTCAAATATATATTTTATATTACATTACCACACACATATATGTGAGAGAGAGAGAAATGGGAATATGTCAGGGAAAAGTTCATAAAAATCATACTCTAAACTCTTTAACAGTGGTTTTTCTCTGGGAAATTGGATTATTTGCATCTACTTTCTTCTTTAGGTCTGTGCATTCCATGAAATTATTAGGAAGAACACACACACTCACACCTATATATATATACACATATATACATATATACACACATATATACATACATATATGTATACATATATTATATATATATGTGTGTATATATATACACATAATATTAGTATTTCCATTTGGAAGCAAAGGAAGAAAGAAATGGAGGGAATGAAGGAGAAAGGAAGAAAGTAAAGAAAGAAAAAAGGAATGAAGAAATGCAGGAAGGAGAAAGGAAGGGGAAAAGGATTGGGAGAGGGAGCAAGTGGGTTCTTTGCTCTGAATGCCACTGAGCCTCATCAGTTTCCCTTCATCCTTCTTCATTCTGGGGTTTCCTGCCCTTTCTATTGTATGGAGCTTGCCTATCATTGCCATGGATCATTCTACACATCCGGTCCCCGAGAATGTTCCTTTTGGGTGGATGGTAAAAACCAGCCGAAGTCACAAAGCCAGACTTGGGTACAGCCAACAATCAGGACCCTCCCTCAGTTGGGTATCTCTCTCCCAGCTACATAAGGCTCTCTGTGACTCTCTTCTTTTCCTCCCATGTGCAGCCCAGTTATCTTCCTGTTCAGGAACAGATTTATGAACCAAAAAACAATCCTTGGCTCAAAATGATGTTCACCGTGTCATGGGTTGATACAAATTAGGACAGTCTGGAGAAAGAGAAGACTTTGGGTACAGGTACCCTCTTGTTGGGTACAATCATTGCTCAGCCAAGTAAGCAGGGCATAACTCATCTAAAGAGGTACTTTTTTTTCTCTCCTAAACATGCCCGTTCTTCTTGTGCTGTTTAAGACTAAACAGTATAAAATGGGATTGACGTTATGTAATTACTTGCCTTTTACACTATGCTAACTTAATTTGCTTTTCATTCTCAGATATTTAAGAGATCATTATTCTCCCATCAGACTTTCCTGTCTGCCAATTAAAGTGTCAGATGGACGAGGTAGACCATTGTTCAGGAAGGTTAGGGTAGACATATCAAAAACAACAGCTTTGTGTCACTTTCCTTTGGTCAAAGATAGAATTATTTTGCCAGTTGATCAGTTTATGTGGTACCTTGTGTGCATTATATGTTGGGGGTTTTTTGCGGGGTTTTTTTTTTTTTTTTGGTTCTACTTACAAATAAAAATGGCACGGCCATCATAAAAGTTCTAGCATTTACAACTAGGTACAAGCTAAGTCTCCTGTCTCTTGGAAGAGTAAGCAGATGGGAGGTTCAAGAATTGGAGTTGTTTTGAGGTCGCCCTTACCCTCGTGGATGCAGCTGCATTACAAAGCACGTTGTGATGGGGCCCAGTGGCGCTGCCAGCTATGCAGTCCCTCTGTTTTGCCAGGTAGAGTTCATCAGAAACCACATCAGTTCTATGGGGAACGCGCATCAGTCACATGATCAAATATGGCTCATACCAGGAAACCATGGGAGTTAAGTTGGTTTAAGGAAGGTGTGATAATCCGAACAAAAAAATCCAAGCCACTTGTCTTCCTATCCACTCTCATTTTTAGTCATAGGAGCAAGAGCACTCAGGTTTTTCCATCTAGTCTATGGAGACACAGCCATTTTCTTTTTCTCTTTGTCATTGTGGAAAATGCTTACACTTTGGAAGCTCAAGGAAACCGTAGTAATTGCTCAAGAATTGTGGAAGGAGAAAGCGTTCCAGGAGAAAAGTAATTTCATTTCATTTGTCAGCTCCAGAAAGCATTTTTTAGAGAGAATAAACAAATGAAAAAGGTCATCATGAACACAGCCAGATTGCCTGTACCATTAAGAAATTAATAGACTGTCCACTATGATAACTCAAGGGCCAAAGGAAAGAAGAGCTTGTGCAATCATTAATTACAAAATATCATTATTGTGTCATAGCCTCCTTGTCAGAATTTGTGGTTCTACTTCTGACCTGGAAAAGTAAGTCCCTAAGTCTTAATCAAGCAGTGGGCTACAGGTTGTTTTGACTACCATAATCCTGGGTTTAGAACACATACCGGTTCAGTGGATCTACTTCATCTCCGTTCTAAGAGAGTAACCCTGGAGAAGGCAGGGCTGTCGCCTATCAGATTCCACCTCTGAGTTAACCCTAAACTCACTCCAGGTTTGGATCAGTGACCCTGCACAGTCACTAAACCCCATGCCTGTAAGAGAGGCTCGCTCGATAACCACTAGCCAAATTCAGCTACCTAAATTTAGATTTAAGGTAATTAAAATTAAGTAGAATTTAAAACCTAGTTCCTTATTGCACTAGCTGTGTGTCACGTGGCCAGGGGCCATGTGGCTGGTGTCTATGATATTGGAAGGTACAGAAAGTTCTTTCAGACAACACTGCACATTGGAGGCTCCTGTTGTCTTGGCATCCCTCACCCCAAGGAAAGCCTTTAGACCTATCACGGTAGTTTTCAAACTGGAGCATGAATCAGAATCACCTGGAGGGCGTGCTAAAATACAGATTGCGGGGCCCCACCCCCAGAATTTCTGACACAGTAGGTCCCTCGTGTTTGCATTTCTGACATCTCCCAGGTGACACAGATGCTCCTATTCACTAGACCACACTTTGAGAACCATGCTCTTTATGAAGTAGGAGTGATACCAGCCTAAGTATGGGGCTATGAATATCAGGCCTCGATTTTGTAACTGACAAGGAGTATTATCTAAAGCTGCGCTGTCCAGGACAGCAGCCACTGGCCATACGTGGCTAGTGAGCACTAGAAATATGCCCCTAAAAATTAAAACTCTGGTGCTATTTAACGTTTAATTAATTATCATTTAAATAGTAAAGCAGTGTAAAATACTTTTCCACTTATTTCAGCTGTATCATTTTTGCAGAACCGTTGAAAATTTAACATCCTCATTGAGATGGTTGTGTAAAGTGCATATCGAATTTTGAAGATCCTGTCTGGGAAAATAAGGCAAAATATCTCACTAATAATTTGGGTATTGATGACATGCTGAAATGATAACATTTGGTACATATTAGGTTAAATAAAACATATTGAAATTAGTAATAATTGTTTCTTGCTACTTTTTAATGTGGCTGCTAGAAAAATTTTAAATTGCATATATGGTTTCATTATATTTCTGTTGGACTGTGCTGATCTAGAACTTAACTTCACTCTCTTGGACTATCAATTTCCCATCAATTTTGGGGGGTCCTAGGTTGGAGGAGAGGAGTGGTAGATAGATTAGTGATCTCCAAAAGGCCCTATAACATTCTAAAAGTGTGTTCCTACAAGATGAGCTGCCAGGAGGAAATCTTTCTCCCCTGTTTTTCTTCCAAACATTGTGCAAACCTGCCAAAGATTTCCCTTTTAATGCCATGACAGCTCACTGTCTATCTGCACTTCAGAGAAAGATGATTGAATCTCATTAAGCCACAGAGGACTACATGGTAGGCCCATATTCGCAAAGCACATGCTTTTCTAGTAGCCTTCCTGGGTTGCACTTCCTAAACATATATCTTCTTAGCTTAGTTAGAATGGGTTGGTTTTTACCGTGTAGAGCAAAACACTGGGCTCCCAACTCCAAAAAGTCTTTCCATCAGGCACAAAAATCCCATGAAGTGAAAGACTAGCTATTATTCAATGGCCGCCAAGGTCAAAATTGTGCAATTTAATTCTACCACACACACGTGAAATGTTTTTAAATGAAATCAATATACCATGTTCATAGCAGCATTATTTATAATAATCAAAAGGCCGAAGTAACCCAAACATCCACCTATAGATGAATGGATAAATAAAGTGTGCTATATGCATATAATAGAATATTATTCAGGCTTTGAAAGGAAGGAAATTCTGACTACGGATGGATCTTGAAGACATTATGTTAAATGAACTGTGCCAGTCATAAAAGAACAAAGGGTGTTTGATAAGGAACCCAGAAGTAATCAGATTTATAGACAGAAAGAGAGGCAGTTTCCGGAGACTAGACAGAGGGAGGCCTGGGAGTTAGTGTTTAATGGGTACGGAGTTTCAGTCTGGGAAAACGAAAAAGTTCTGGAGATGAATAGGGATGATGGATCTAGAACAGTGTGAATGTACTTGCCATGAACATGTACACTTAAAACATGTATGTTATGTAATTTCTTCAAGAATTAAAAGAAAAAATTAGAACAACCTGCTAAACTCATGAATTCTGTCACCTCTTTTCCTCCCTTGTCCCCAAAGATTGCAAAATCGTAGCGAATTGTTAACAATAATAATAGAAAACTGACAATAATATTCATTCTGTAATTTCAGGGTACTTTAGCATTTATAGAACTTTTATTATTTCACTTGAAGTAATGAATCACTGGTAATGTGTTGTTAGTACTATAGATACATTGAGAATTGAGGTTCGATGACATGTCCAGGGTCATAAGGGTGAATTGTGGCAGAGCCAGGACTCTGTCTTCTAGCTACACCATATCTGACTTTCCTCTGGGATCCTAATGGCTTCCCCGTGATCATCTCTGAGCCAGACCATGCCAGGCAAACATCAAACATCCCAAAAATCCAAGCTGTTTTAGAAACTACTGGTATAGAACTTCCCCAGACCAGTTGAAGACAAGGACCAGCCCTAGACAAATTGTGAAGGGATTGAATTTTTCCTTTAATAGACTTCTAATTTCCCTTCTTATCCTGCCATCTCCTGGCTGGTCTCATGTCATCTCTCAAGATCGCCCAATTTTCCCACTGCTTCACAAAGCCAACTTTTCAATGATGGCACTTGGGGAAGCTCTAGACATCTCCCTCACCCCTTCTCCATTAAAAGTTATCCATCCCATGTCTCCTTCACTTAGAGCTTTACTGAGCTCCTGACCCCCAAACAATTAGTTCACATTCAGAATACCGGGGGCCCCTAGAGGTGGTTTAATTCTTAAAAGTAATACCTTAGAGGGACACCTGGGTAGCTCATTTGCATCTGACTCTTGATTTTGGCTCAGGTAGTGATCTCACAGTTCATGAGATCGAGCCCAGTATCGGGCTCGGCACTGGCAGCACCGAGCCCGCTTGGGATTCTCTCTCTCTCCCTCTCTCTTTGTCCCTCCCACACTTGCTTGTGCTCCCTCTCAAAATAAATAAATTTTTAAAAAGGTAATTCCTTAGAGAGAGCAATATATTCAGCAAAGAAATAAATGATCAAATGGGAAATTTCAGACACAGAGCAGGCCAGAAATGAGATCTTTTCAGACTTTTGGTGGTGTCCTGAATCAGATTATGGAAACTATCTGTAGGTGAGGGGTGTGTTCAAAATTAAACAAAACCTCTCTGAGATGCTTTGGTCATCTTCCCTAAGGTTAGAATGCAGAAACCCTCACAAAGCCCCTCATGAGGGAACTTGGTGTCCCTGAGATCACTAATGGGCCACCCAGACTTGTCATTCATGGTCATCATTTCATCTGAACTACAGATCGTCTCAAACCTGTCATTTGGTGCAACGTGAACTGAACCAACTCAAAGGTCTCCTGTTGGCTTTGGTATACCTTTCTTACTGAGACAGATAGACTCAGATATTAAGGTAGTAAACGATTCCAAAGATGAAGTCCAGGGCTAGAAACATCAATAAATTAAAATCTTTGTTGAAGTACAATCCTATTGTGTCAGTACAATATCTCCTGCATTGTCCATCTAACAAAAAACTATAATAGTGCAGATCTTACCAAAACCATAGGAAACCTAAAACTATTTCTATCTAAAGTTGACCAAACTTCCTTTTAAAATTATAATTTTCTTAGAGTAATATTTTTTTGGTAATTTGCATTCCTCAGATACAAAATATATAAGAACTAAAATTTCATGTTAAATAATAGATAGATGTGAATCTGAGGTAATATTTTTTCATATTATAACCTTGAGATATCAAGAGGCCATTTTGCAGCTATTCCATTAGCAGTTACTGTTTTGAAATAATAATAATAATGTCAGAAAGAGTATAATGAGACAGGCAGGCTCGTAACATGCTCAGTGTTTCAAAGAACCTTTAAAATAATTATACTCTTTTTCTTAGCTCTTCCTTTTATGGGATCCGAAGAAAATAAAACAGAAATGTGCATTTTGCTATAAGGAAAAAAAGTCTTAGAAACAACTTAAATACCCACTTATGATAAAACTGAATGAATTAAGGCAAATCATTTAAAGAAGTACCACTATCTCCTAAAATTAATGTTTATTTGAGAATATTTTAACAATTGTCTGGTTTTTATTTTAAATTTTAATTGAATTTAATTCTGCATAGGGAATATTTGAATAATATATACACAATAAGTTAATGGTTCAAAAGATATCCTATAAATGCCCCCCCTTACCTCTACCCATCTCCCCAGAGACAAACGGTATTATTAGTTTCTTATTTATGATATCGGAGATATTTTATGCACATACAATTTCTAACACGTGAATAAAATATTTTCCCTTGAGGACACTCCTATTAAATTTGTAAAAAGAAATTATTACTCTACTCTAAGTATCTCAATTCTTACTGTAAAGCTTCCTATGAGATTTCCAAAGCGTGCATTGTAGAAAGACTTAATACCACGTGAAATTGCTAGAAATCCTATTTGCCCGCTTGTCTGTACGGACCTGTGATCAAGAGCAAAATAAGGAGTTGTAGTCATGCAAGCAGGCACTTTCTCTCCAAACTCCCAACAACCTGTTATATAGTTCAGTGGGTGAATGGGAATGGATGAGTTTTCCCCTCTGTAAGGCTAGACTACAGCTACTAGAAGACTATACCTCTAGTGTAAAGGTGCAGAATAAGCAAAGTAACCCCGCAATCTTGGTGCAAGTTAAGCGATAAGGAAGAACCACATTTTCCCCTTAGAAGCAAGACTGGACCTTGAACTTAGGTTAGCTCATGGCGTAACCTAGCCACCCAGCACCAACTCTTCCTGCTCTACATCGCGCTGACCAAGGGTCCAGCTACATCAGTACACTGCATCTAACTCCTAGCCGGCCTTCCGTCAATGCCACCACCCTCCCTGGGCTTGCAGGAAACTGAAAACTCTAGAGAGCAGCCCTACCCACTGTTCCTCCAGGCAGAATAAAATGTCTTCCACTGTGGCTTTTTTGCTGAAATTTTGTGCTTTTTCCTCAGATTAAAATCTTAAGATGTGTGGCACCTGGGTGGCTCAGTCAGTTAAGCGTTCAACTCTTGATTTCGGCTCCGGTCATGATCTCATAGTTCATGGGTTTGAGCCCTACATCAGGCTCTGTATTAATAGTGCAGAGTTTGCTTGGGGGGCTCTCTTTCTCTGCCCTTCCCCTTCTCTCTCTCTCTCTCCCCAAATAAATGAAACTTTTAAAAAATTAATACAATAAAATCTCAAGATGTGGGGCACCTGGGTGGCTCAGTTGGTTGAGCAATTAACTCTTGATTTTGGCTCAGGTCATGATCCCAGGGTCATGAGATAAAGCCCTGTGTCAGGCTCCACACTGAGCGTGGAGCCTGCTTAGGATTCTCTCCCTCTCTCTCTCTCTCTCTCTCTCTCTCTCCCCCTCCCTAACAAGTACACAAGCATGCTGGCACATGCACACACTCTCTATCTAAAATAAAAATAAAATAAAATAAAATCTTAAGATGTAAATAAAATTTCTTATATAAACTGTTGGTTAAATTCCTGAGCCCAGCACCAATAAGCCCTCAGTAATGTTTCAAATGGATGAATTTTGTATTGTTTCAAAGAATATTTTTTAAAGATGTGTGCATGATGTCTCTTGGCACTGTATGTTATGTTATATAAAAGCAGTGTGGGCAGAGTTCTGGGGGCAAGAACCTATGAAGTCGTGCTTGAGAAAGATGTGTTGCAGCATTTGGCTCTAATGATGACAGGGTGCACAGCCTGACCCCAAGTGTCGGTCTGCCCTTCGCAGCTGACCTTGTTAACAGGCTGTTGTGTCCCTGAGCCGTCCTTGCATAGGGGTGAAACGGATGACCCCAGAATGACGTAGCACCGTTTTTGTCTGAAGAACTCCAGTGTTTGGACAACAATTCCTCTCCCCATATCTGGTTATTTAATACCTTTCCTTCTGTTTTGCCAAGAAATTATTCACTATGTAAATTGGTTTCATTTATAAACGGTGAACACTTTCACATTTTAAAATGCACATAGAAATGTACATAAAAATGTGCCATATAAAGTATTGTTATTTATGATAACTATTATTGCTGTTATAATTAGTGTAAGAATGATAGTGTTTATAATGTTCTCCCAAAATAACAGGCAACTTGGTAGCTGCATAACTAGAGTGTAAATGAGCACTGGCCTAGGCAATTAGTATGCATTTGATAAGAATTTATTGCTGAATTAATCAGTAGGTGTAATTTTCCCTGTCATGGAATTAGAGGGAGTAAGAACTAGCTTGGGAGGTGAGGTCCCATCCGGGGGAGGAATGCATGCTCTGGGGGACAGCTCTTCTTGATACACGATGGGCCAAGTCATAAGAGTTTGAGGTATTCAACCCCTAAACATATGTGTCCCCCACAGTGGCTACCTACGAGGACTCTCGACCTCCAATAATAAGGAAACTTCAGGTCCCAGCATGTCTTGAGTTGTAGCTCTCTCCTGGCACTTAGGCAGCCGGCCCAGCTATGGGATGAGCGGTTTTCATGCTTAGTAATGACTACCAGATGCCGACCACTTTCTGTGTGCCACCCATGGGCCAGTTACCCTACAACAGGATATCATTTTATTCTTTCAGTAACCCTTTGAGCTTGGAGTCATCACACCAGTTTGATAGATGGGGACACCAAGAGGCAGAGAGGTTGGTCATCTGGACTAAGTATGCATCTCTCGAGTGGGCTCGAACGTGAGCACAGGTCCAGAGCCCATGCTGCAAACCAGTGTCTCTCAAAGTGTGATCTTTGATTCACCGGGAGGGCCGTGAATTCCTCAAGACCAATCTCTAATTAAATACAATCTACACATTCAATGAAATCCCAATCAAAATTGCACCAGCATACTTCTCAAAGCTAGAGCAAACAATCCTAAAATTTGTATGGAACCACAAAAGACCCCAAATAGCCAAAGTAATACTGAAGAATAAAACCAAAGTGGGAGGCATCACAATCCCAGATTTTAACCTCTACTACAAAGTGGTAGTCATCAAGACAACATGGTATTGGCACAAGAACAGACACATAGACCAATGAAATAGAATAGAGAACCCAGAGATGGACCCACAAGCATATGGCCATCTAATCTTTGACAAAGCAGGAGAGAGTATCCAATGGAAAAAAGACAGCCTCTTTAACAAATGGTGCTGGGAGAACTGGACAGCAACATGCGGAAGAATGAAACTAGACCACTTCCTTACACCACTCACAAAAATAAACTCTAAATGGATGAAGGATCTGAATGTGAGACAGGAAACCATCAAAATCCTAGAGGAGAAAGCAGGAAAAAACCTCTTTGACCTGAGTCCAGTTCTTAAAAATAGGCAAATGACAGTTCCACTGTTTCATTTTTACATAAGACTAGTACCTTGCTTGGTGGATTACAAGTTTTTAACATGTTGATTAACTGAAACTCACATGTTATTAAGTAGCTTATAGATGGCTCCAATTTATTATTCTGTGAGAAACTCAGTTTACCATACGACACTGTAAAGTTGCTACTTTACATATGTAAACACACAGACAGTTGGAAATCCTCTAGAAAGTGGGAAAGGGTGGCATAGGAGAACTGAGGTGTTGGCCTCGTCTCAGTGTGCTCCAATTTTACCATTATGCTAACGTGGAAGGGGAGAGAGGAGAGTCGGTCCACTTGGGCTGCTATAACAAAGTACCATGGACTTGGCTGGCTTAGAAATGACAGAAATTTGTTTCTCCCAGTGCTGGAGGCTGAAAGTCTGGGACCAAGGTTGGATTCTGGTGAGGGCCCTCTTCTGGGTTGTCGACGTCTTGTATCCTCACATGCTAGCTTGCTCTCTGCCCTCTTCTTAAAAGGACACTAATCCCACTCACAGAGTTTCCACCCTCACGACCTCATTACCTCCTAAAGGCCGCACCTCCTAATACTACATTTGAGGTTCAGGTTTCAACATATGAATTTGGGGCTGACACAAACATTCCGTCCATTGCAAAGAGTTTATTCCATTACATGTGGACAGAACAGAGTGGGCTGGCATTATTTTCCTATACGTGGAGTGTGAGCTTAAGCATAAAATGTTATTTTGTTGTTCACATATGCCTATAATTTATGTAGGATAAGATTCTTTAAAGAAAAAAAAAAGCACCGTTGTTATTTTCAGAATGAATGGCCTAGAATCTCAAACAAGGCAGGACAATGCATCCAGTACCGATTAGCTCTGTCTTAAGTCTCACGCTGATTTTTTTTTTTTTCTGAGTAAATGTTTGAATTCTTTCCTGTTTTAAGGTATCCTGACGATTTTATGTTTTTCGTACCCTAAGCACCATCAACTCTTCAGCGAGGCCATTTAGTCTTTTTTCAGAAAATCAGAATAAGCACTTTTCTGAAACATACCTAAGGCAGTTGCTTCTCCAACGCATCACCCATCAACCGCCTTTAGCAAACAAAAGATAATTTTCAGATTCCAAGCATTAACTATTCTTGGACCCATGAGCTGCAAGGGCATGGGCAAATTGGGTTATTCCCTCTATGAGGGTTTCTGTCACAGAGTCAAAGAGACAATAATTCAGTGTTTTTTCCTGCAGATCAGCCAGTTATTATTTGTTATTAAATGCAGTGGTGTTAACTAGCAATTATTTCTACTTGGTGATTTTTATCTCAGCCCAAGAAAAAAAAAATTGCCTAAATAGGGTAGAAAAGAAGTCTTTTAAGTCTTTGATATGACATTTATCACTAAAAATTCCCCAGGCTTTGTTGACCTCCAAAACATCAGTATTTTTATAATGCTTTTCAAGCAGTTTGAAAAGAACTTTAATTTACTACTTAATAGTGCTTAAGACAGCGACTTGAACACCTATTAAGTATTAAGGACAAAAAACAAAATATATATGGAAGGGCAGATGCTACTACATTCGCTAAATTATATCTCCCCACACATTATTTTACCCTTTGTTGTGGCAAAATAGAATAAGCCTCCCAATTATATGCAGTAACTCTTTAATCTTAGGAAGCCAAAGGAGAGATAATCATAAGCACGCATTGTTCTTTGTTCTTCTTTCTTTTCTTCAGGGGGACTAGAGTTTACATCTTCCTTTCAGCTCTGAGGTAACATTCCCCATGCCCCATGAGTAAAGATACTAATGATACTAAGTAAAAATAGTAGTGACAAAAATGCCGCCCGCACCTGATATCATGACTAAAATGCAGAAAGAGAAAATAAGTCACAATCCTTTTCTCATCCAGACACACAGATTTACGATAGGTAATGAAATTCCCTAAGGGCTAGGAGGCTCCTAGATCAACGTTAGAACCAAAATCTCATGGTACCGTGGGTTAGTAAAACCTTCTATGGGCCAGCAGTGTTTGCAAGAGAAATATTTTGTGGAATTTCAACCTCAGCCATGGTGATGTGTTCCATTTTTCATAGTATGGGGACGCTATCCACCATGGAGAGCACTAATTTGCGCCCAGCAAGGAGACAACCCGGTGTCAGTCTGCTCCTTAAAAATAAAGGGGGAAAGGCTTGCATAATATGCAACTTGTCCTTGTTTGCTAGAATCATCTACGCCTGCTGAAACCCCCAGGGCTGGTAACAGGCCTTCAGGACTTCCTCAAATAGAAGAAACAAGCAATGCTTAATACTTAACAGTAAAATGTCTGTCTTCATGGTGGTGCTTCTAAATATCACTCCCCTTTGAGAACAAGTCTACATAGTTTGTGTATATGATATAGAGCGTGGGCTTAAATATCAACACAGAAAGGGATCCACCATTATTAAGTGTGTGATACAAGCCACTGTCCTCAGATTTTAGCAGCCATTAAAGTCAGCTAGTGGGCTTCTTAAAACACAGATTGGTATAATGTTCCCTCCTGGAGTTTCTGGACCACACCTCAGTAGATCCAAGGCAGGCCAAAGGATGTGCATTTCTAACAAGCACAGAGGAATGGGAAGCAATACTGGGGCTACTCCTTTGTGGACCGCATTTTGAGACCACCACTGCAAGGTTCTCTTCCTTAGCCCCACTGTGACCCAGTCTCTTTCCCAGCCACTTGTGAGTACTCAAGCTACTTCCCATAGTTGCTAAAGCTCTTTAACACAATGCCGAGAACACACCGAGTTCTCAGTCTCTGCTAGCTGAGACTCTTTAGTTCTGTGAGCCCTGGAGGGAATTCTGCACATGAAAACAGTGAATGGCTTCATATACTTGCCTTTAAAAAAAAAAAAAAAAAAGATTTTATTTTTAAGTAATCTCTACACCCAGTGTGGGGCTCGAACTCGCGATCCTGAGATTAAGAGTTTCATACTCCACCAACTGAACCAACCAGGTGCCCCGTATATTTGCCTTCGATCAATCCTCTGGATTTTCTGCTTTGAACTTTAGATCAGAGTGAACTCTTGTTTTCACTTTTGAGTAACAAAAGAAAGATTTTGTTCTTCAAGAATACTAATTCTACATTTTGTTCTTCAAGGGTACTAAATCAACATGTGATTCGTTTGTGCGGTTTTACGTTCTCCATTTGTTTCTTATTCTGTTCAGTAAAAATATTCCCGATTTTGGTTGGCCATGAGATGTGTAAGATGTCTCAGGAGGAGTGATGGAAAAGAACCATCCACAGTTCTATCTCGTAAGATACATTAGGGACAGATTT
>PITB01032881.1:0-14559 GCA_004024585.1 Paradoxurus hermaphroditus
CCCCCCCCTTTTTCTTTTTTTCCTGTGTAGATATGAAAAAGATATAGTCTTGCCTCTGGTGATATTTGCTCTGTGGGAGAGAAGCTGAAATAACATTCAGAACGCAAATAGACTACAAATGACTGGGGCCCTTTGAAAAATCCCTCTCTCGCTTTGGATTCACCCTGGGAATGAAAGCCTGTTGGACCGACTGAAGCCAGCCCTGGGCAAACACAGACCCAGGGCTGCAGAATTCTACGGGGGAGGCCGGAATGCTCAGAGAAATTTGAGCTGCCAACGGCACTTAGCAACATGCCCACCAGCGAGGCACGCGCTCACTTTGTTCCAGCCTTTGAAAGCCTTGCCATTTATGCTGAACACACTCGCTCCCATTTTCAAGTGATGGGTTGGGAAGAAAGAATGAAATCATTACTTAATACGGTCGCTGTGATCAGCAGAGGTAGAACGATGCTGCGCTTTTTATTTTTCAAAGCTCTCGACTAAACATTATTGTAGTTTTAATCTTCTCCCCTGCCCGCGAGCTGTCTTGCCTGCCCGCGATAAACAGAAGGCGAGTGGGAGTTGGGGACCGTCCTGTGTCGCCCAGGTCCAGCGTTGGAAAGAACGGAGGCAGGATTTGACCCCAGCCCCTGAGTCCTGGTCAGGATCATGACTCCTCTCTCAAACCCGCAGCTTCCAAGAGACAGAGATGCGCTCACAGACCGTCCATCAGCCGAGAGTGGTTCACAGTCAATGATAGAAACGCTTAACGGGAAACCGCACAGCCGCGTGCGAGCCTGAGTTAGAATCTGTCACTGCTGTCGAAGCAAGTCCGTCTACACCATTTGGGGTGGGGGGGGGGAAAGCAAATGGTAATACAAGAGGGGGTGTAGCATAGTTCAACGTCGGCTTGGAAAGCTATTTCTATGTCTGAGCCGTTTTTGCAAGGGAAGATGCTCACGACACACCGACGTGAATGTATGATCCCCACTGGACTGAGAGGTGTGGCTGGTTGGGGGACCAGGGACACAGGAACGGTTAGCAGTTTCCATTTTCTTCAAGCGATATTGTAAGGGCGTCGAGTCCCTCCTGGGCCCTGTGCTCCAACGACGTAACGAGCCAACGAGGTCGGAGGTCGGCTCCCTCCCTGTTGCTCCCAGTGTGTTTTTTTGCATCGTGAGAATCATTCTAAAGAAAATAAAACTACTTCTGTTGGGCTGACACGGTGCTGAGAGCCCGGGTGCAATACTCTTTCATCTGTCTCCACTGCCCTGCCTGGGAGGCGGCACTCGGGGCTGGCGTTAACACAAAAACCAATAGCTCTCCTGTCGCGAAGGCACACGGAGCTCACGTTTCCAGGTTCTGCTAAAGGCGAGCTGGCGCCTACTGCGTGCCGCAGACCGGGCCCTGACCCAGCTCCTGAGGGGCCGTCATCTCTCATGACGTCAAGGAACCTGGGGCTCAGCCAAGGAGCACCCCGAGTCGTCTGCCACTATTGTGAGAACTCGAACCCAGATCCAACGCTGTGGGAGAGAAAGACCCTGGCCCGAGTCTCCCGGCTGAGGGCAGAGAGAATAAAGTGAATGAAGAATAGTAATACACTTGAAGGGGTGGGTTGCCCCAGTACCAGCAGGAAGCCTGCTCCAGCGGCCCTGACCTGGATCTCAGGCTCGGGGGCGTGGCTGCCTGTTTACTCACCTGTCCGAGAGGGACCCTGTGCCTTTCATCTGGCCGCTGTCTCCGGGGTCACGTTTGTGGGCGAACTTCCCACCCCAGGAAACTTCGACGGATGCAGAGACCTCCTCCCACGCAGGAAGTTGGCAGTGCCGGACAGTCCCGTCCACAAGGCACAGACGAGTGGCCCGGGGTCATCCGTCGTGTCCCCACCCTGGCTGGGACGAGAAAGTCACTCATCCAAAGGCATGGAAGTGGCCCAGAATGCACCAGGCCTGGGCGGGGGGGGTCACAGGCAGCATCCACCTCCCTTTTCCAGAGCCTGCAGAGTCTCTAGAAACAACTTCTCCGGCCCCCGGTACTCGGGGCGCCGGTTACTTTGGGGCCGCACAGAGCCGGGAGTGGCCTGTTCACTGACCTGAGTCCAGAATTTTGAATTCTGGCACGGTCTTCAAACACGGCCCCGAGCTCTCCTGGAAATTGTCTAAGCCACTCAATATCTTCCAATATATTACTGTTCTGCTGAGATCAGGCGAAACCCATGGCCGTAGCTCACCACCCAGATTGGCAGCTAGCCATAGATGTATTGAGTGAATGATAAACACGAATCAATGGTCCACTGTCAAGTCCTTCTTAGTTTCTCTTCCCCTTGACAAAGTCAGATCAATGGCAGGTGAGCATAGAAATATGTTTATTTGCTCTGGGTGTTCCTATTCCCAGTCGGCCCCAGAAAATAATTTGGAAGCTCCTAGTAATACTAGTCGCTGACTTAAAACCTCATCTCTTGGGGCACCCTGGTGGCTCAGTGGGTTAAATGTCGGACTCTTGATTTCTGCTTAGATCATGATCCCTCGGTGTGTGGGTTCGAGCCCCACGTTGGGCTCCGGGCTGACAGCACGGAGCCTGCTTGCGATTCTCTCTCTCCCTCTCTCTCTCTGCCCCTCCCCGGTCTCTCACCCTCTCTCTTTCTCTCTCTCTCTCAAAATAAATAAACTTTTAAAAAGAAAAATAAATAAATAAATGAAATCTCATCTCTCTCCAACAAAAATTGACTATAACTCGTGTATTACTCTGCCAAGCACTTTTCCTCACCCCTCGTCTCTTCTTTGTATGGCTCCTAACTCCACAGAGTTTTCATGTATTTAAGACAAGCCAGGAGCAGGGAGGGAGAGGGGGTCGGCTGAGCCAAAGGGGCACAGTTTGGTGGAGACAGGAAGCCGCCATCTTGGCTGTGTCTTAGCCAGACCGATGGGGACAGCCGCTGAGGTCTGCCGTCCGCCCCTTATTTCCGACGCTGGCTCTATCAGGCGGCACGCTGGGCGGTCCCAGGCACGGAGGTGGGCTGATGCACTCGTAGCTAGGTACCGTCCTAAGGTCATGCGACCACATGCCCTGCAGCCCGTGTTGGGAAGGGTCCTCCCACAGCCCCCGAGAGGGCAGAGCTAACAAAAAGAGCACACTTTCTTACAAAACACCCCAGACCCCATCGCCCCAAAGAAACTGCACCCCAGTGAACTCTGTGGCCAGCAGGTGGGAGTTTGGCTGGCAACATTGTACCCTCTCTCCACCATTCCACCCCACGCCCAGGGGCCCTGGTGCTTCTCACACCCCACAGGAGACCCAGCCACCAGTAGGAGAAGATTCCCTGAACGCTCCCTGCCTCTAGCTCTGTTGCTAGAATCACCTGGGGAGCGGGCAGTGGCAACAGAAATCAGTTGCGTTCAAAGTGAGGTCGGCGGGCCAGCAGCCTCCGGGCGCTTGTCAGAAACGCAAGCCCCGCACCTCCCCCAGACCTACGAAATCAGAAACTCTAGGGGTGATCTCAGCAGCCCCCGCTCCGACGAGCGCTGGAGGCGCCGCTGCTGTCAGAGGGAGCCACAAACCTTAAATCGCCACTCACCTGCTTCTCCAATGCCTGGGCCCCAGCGTAGCCGTGCCGGCGTCACACCGCCTCCTTCTCCGCTTCCGCCTCTCCTAACCCGGAGACAGTTTCTGCCCCTCGCGTCTTGGGGACAATCAGAAGACAATGACTCTTTGGGTTCGGTTCCACTTGAACTTGGCTGCGGGGAATATTCCCCCACCGTGTGCATGCATGCACGTGACCGCGCGCGCGTGCGTGAGAGTGTGGGTACGTGAGTGTGTGTGCCCGCGTGTGCCTTTGCACACCCGTGTGCGGGTTACACAATGCCAGAAAGGGTAGGGAGGCAACAGTCTACGCTCCTGTCTTACGTTCCTGTCGGTGAGTTAACCCTCGCCACCTCACCCAGTCGCGTCTTGGTTATCATACCTAAGAAGTCCTACCTTCCCTTCGTGCGACCCCCCAAGCTGCCCCAGGTCGGCTTGTAACAGGAGGCCCATGACAGCACTGGGATCCTCAACGAGCTGTCCAAGCTCCCAAGAGATCTCCTGAGAGGAGGTAATGAACCTGAGCAGACCTCCCTTCCACTTCTCCCTCCAGGTTTCCTGGGATCTAAGTCTTCTCCTTCCTTTTGCGGAATTCGGGATATGAGCAGGAGTGGGTTTAAGAGAGGGAAGGGTCTGACTCCGACAGACTCCTAGCCCCGCCCACAGAACCAGCCCCCCTCCTTCTGAAAGGGGCGCCCCGGCCCTGCCTCCTGATGAGATTCGCAAGGACAGCGGGAAGGGAGCAGGACCTAGGCGGAATCCATTTAAAAAGGAAAATGGGACTGAGGTGTGTAGGTGGGTGTCGCGGTGGCTGACACAAGTCACCGAAGTCCCCAAGGTTGAAGTGCCTTGTGATAAACGTCCTCGGCGGTGTCCTCACAGTGCCGTGCATGCCCGAGATGACTTGAAATTGCAACAGGGGACAATATACAGAGACAGGGAAAGTTGAAACCAGGCTTTCGCACCTCTTGGCTGCACAAAACCGCGCACACGGAAAGTGCAGAGAAAAACAATTGGAATCATTTCAGGCTTTGAAAACTTATAATTACAGGTGAGTGGCTATTATGTTATTGGAACAGCCATTATAACTGAAAGGTACAATTTGAGATAATGTATGTGAGGACATTAATACACCATCAGATTTGTATAGCGCGAGCATCACAATGCACCCAATTTCAAATTAAAGGTTACCTTTCTGGGGCTTTTTTTTTTTTCTTCATTCTCTGCCTCTATTTTTAAATGAGCATTCATGTGAACTAATGGCATCGTTTCTCCAAAAAAAAAAAAAAAATCACGATAACTTTTGCTTGTGCATTTTTTCACGACCATTTAAAAGTCTCCAGGCCTCCTTAGCGTTTTAGGAAAATCACAGAAAGCCGAATTACCCATCAGTGCCTGCCCCGCGTGACTGTCACCTTGGAGTCACTTTTGCTAATTAAATAGAGCTAGGGCATGGATAATCCAGATGGAGGGCAATATTGAAATCATCTTTGTTTACATTTGGAATTTACATATAAATGGGAATGTGTTTGAGGCTTTGGGGTGGGGGGGCCTTGAACACCGGATGAAGAGGCTCAGTGAGCAGTGCAGGAATTATGAGGAATGGAGGGACCGACGGAATTCTGTCCTGGACTCCGTCCCCACGTCATTGGGTCACAATCCTAATTTCCCTGAGGCTTGGAGCCCTACCACGCGATCGCCCTGAGGATGACAGCGGAAACTTTGAGACAAAGGTGAAGGGCCGGGAGCAATACACGGACATCGGCTCGCAGTCACGGGTGCGGGAGCCCTTCCCGCTTTTGCTTTGGGCGCATTCCCTTAGCAAGGCCATGCTGTCCCCGCCTGAACTAGAACTGAGTGAAGACCCCGACAGAAGCTTCCATAAACATCATCTCCTTGTCATTCCCACAGGGACTTTTGTGCCTTCCTGGCCCCTCTCCACTGCCCTAGACTGTCCGTGGCTAAGCAGTTACCTGTTCACTCATGGAAATAACTGAAAAATTAATACTAGCCACCCAACACTCATCTGAGTACTTACTTTGACACTGGATGAATTGTAGACCAACTTCCCAGGTGTCCTGGCTGGACTGTATCCCAGGTCATAGCTTGGCTCGGTGCCTGGCCTATTACAAGATTTTTTCTGTTTTTTTTTTTTTCCCATGTGTTTACAATTGCTTAAGAGTTGTTTTTTTTTCCCCCCCAGGTTTTTATTTTAATTCCCTTAATCGACATACAGTGTTATATTAGTTTCAGGTGTACAATATAGTGATTCAACACTTCCATACATCACCCGAGGCTCATCACAACAAGGCCACTCCTTTGTCCCCATCACCTGTTTCCCCCGGCCCCCACCACCCGCCTCCCCTCTGGTGACCATCAGTGTGTCCTCCACAGTGAAGAGTCTGTTTCTCAGTTTGCCCCTCTCTCCCTTTCCCCCGCTTTGCTCATTTGTTTTGTTTCTTAGTTTCTCGCCAAGTCAGCTCCGCCATTTCAGAAGACTGCCAACACCCTCGCTCTCTAAATTCTCCTGTCAAAATTCCGTACAGAACGATGTATGTCCTTCCACAAGAATTATGCAAACACAGGCCTAAATAAAGATATCTTCGACTTTTGCGTTTATTTTTCATGGGTTCTCGAGATGCTTGAAGCACTCAGCTTGTTCCAAGCTTAGCTCAGAAACTAACTTGGCTTTCTTCAGCGGTTTTCTCAGAGAGACTACTGGATTAAAGGTTGGTGGGAAGAGTGAAAGAGAATTGTGGCAATGACAGATTTCATTAGAAAAGCCACAGCGACAAGAAACTGATGTAAAGAGAAGCAGAGAAGGGTTTGAGAATCACACTGATTGTAAATGGCTAATAATGAAATGGCTTTATGAAGATGCAAGTTTATGCAATTTGTCGTGTTTTCTGTATGAAACCAAATATAAAAAGCCCAAATTGATTTATGATAACCCGACTTTTCTTTATGTAAAAGTCATGTCATGCCCACACATACAGCATAATTCTGAAAATAATCTTAAAATTGCATTGTCCCTGTTTTTTTTTTTGTATTATTATTTTTTTAACGCTTATTTATTTTCAAGAGACAGAGCGTGAGCAAGGGAAGGGCAGAAAGAGAGAGAGAGACAGACGCAGAACCTGAAGCAGGCCCCAGGCTCCGAGCCATCAGCACAGAGCCCGACGCGGGGCTCAAACTCACAGACGTGAGATCATGACCTGAGCTGAAGTCGGTCGCTCAACCGACTGAGCCACCCAGATGCCCTGTTCCCTGTTTTTCTCGAGCTGTATCTACAGAGTGGTAAGAATTCTCCCAATAGATAAGAAGAACTTACACATGCCAATTCACGAAGATCAAAGTCAGAGATGGAGTTGGCCTAAATCAAACGTGATCTGGCATCCCTGTATCAGACTATTCTAGATACTGGCCACAGGAGACGAGACGTGTTGGGGGCACACATCAGTAGGTATGTTTGTTACTTGATGGGCGAATGTATTTTGTGAATTATTTCAGTCCATCCTTATTTCTTTTTTCTTTTTAGTTTATTTATATACTTAGGGAGAGAGAAAGAAAGAGAGAGAGAAAGAGAGAGAGAGAGAGGGAGAGAATCCCTATCAGGATCCTCTGCCACCGCAGAGCCCAATATGGGGTTTAAACTCACAAACCATGAGATCAGGACCTGAGCCAAAATCAAGAGTCAGATGCTTAATTGACTGAGCCACCCAGGCGCCCTTGGTCCATCATTTTTTCCAAATAATTGCATATTATGTTGAAAGCACAGATTTCCAAACAAAAATGTTACGACTCCCTACATTCTGACACATCTGTTCATTTTCAGTATGAAGCCATGATGTGGAAGGGGAAAAAGTTCTGAACAGATATTTAACCTTCTCTGTGTACATCGTGATTGACACACTTACCGAGGGGTAGGTTCTTTGCTCGTGCCAGTTATGTGATTCTGCTCGCGTGGTCCAGGTCCTCGGCTGTACACCTCTGTGTCTCAGGCATCTTCTCTGTGCCAGGCACTGTGGAATAGGGACTCCCTATTATTTTTTCTATGTCAGTTTGGCCCTTGAATCCCCAGATTAAACCTTATTTCTGCATGTGTCTGTGGACGTGTTTCTAGACGAGGTTAGCATTTGAATCAGTGGACTCAGTAATCACCCCCTTCAAACGCGTGGGCACCATCCAGTCCGTTCCGGTTTCATCACCTGAGCTGAGACATCTCATCCCATCTGAGATTTATACCGTTGACTCCTCTGGTTCTGGGGCCTCTGAACTAGGACCAAATTACACGGCTGGGCTTCCTGGGGTCTCCGGCTTGCACAGAACAGACTGGAGGATGTCTCCCCCTCCAGCGTTGCGTGAACCGATTCTTCCCAACAACAACAGAACAAATAATAAATTACCTGCAAGAGTATATCATTGGTTCTGTTTCTCTGGAGAACTATGTCCCATACAAGGACCTAGAAACCAATGGAACAGAACCCCTGTGCTCGGGGATAGGGCCGTTACATTCCCCCCTTCCTCTACCAGCTCTTTCTCTTACCACACTTGCTCCCGGATGACAGAATTCCTCAAGGAGTGCAAATAATTAAATGAGGTTTATTCGACCAACCTTAACAATTTAAAACAGGGGTTGACAGATAATAGAGGTCTACAAAAAAATTTAATCCTTCCACACAGCCCAGAAACTTCATTCTTTTCCAAACGTATGTGTTAGAGATGAGACATTTTTGTTCCCAAAACCTTTCAAAGGGAGAGACTGTGTTCTAACCACAGTCATATAAAAATAGTCTGTCGAAGTGGAGGAGACTGTTCGCAAGGTCGCCGAGTTGCGATTCCCATACTCTTTGAACGTGGACTCATGGGCTCACGTGGCATTCCATTTTCAGAACGCATTTAATAAGCAATATGGCAAAGTTACAGAAATACTTTCAAAGCATGTGTATTCATACCGCGCAAATAACCATGGTGCAAATTAGCTGAATTATTCATGGAGGTGCCGCGCCAAGCAACATTATCTGGACTTGAATTCCTTACAGGTTTGGTTCATTTTTCAAAAACCAGAATTGACAGCTCCTTCTGATGCCTGAGTGCACACCGAATCCGGGTCTATATAATGCTAAAGCATGAGTGGGGAAAAGAAAATATTCAGCCCGTCATCCCCCATGATTCTCTGCACAAAGCCTAACACATCTGGATGAAGAATTTAGACGAAAACTCCCGGTTGATTGATTACAATGTTAAGGTTAAACCTGGGAAACTGGATCCATTTCTGACAGTTTTACAGAACGTCGGTCAAATTGCTTGGTTCTATGTGAGTAAAGAGGCCAGGGGAGTTGAGTGGTTTACCCTGACTGCATGTCTGATGGCTGGAGAAGCCAGGCGAGGTATAAAGGGAGAGCTTTGCCTACCGTAGACTCCCACCCTCTATTTGCCTGAGGTCTTCTCTGTGAAAGGAAAACCGGTGGTCTGGGAGAGGGAATTCCTCCAAAGTGAAACGAGGTCCCTTCTAAAAATTGGCACAGAAAACTATTTGCAACATGTGTTTCACGTTTCAAGAGAAGCATCCAGCAAAAGACAAATTTCATAGGATGATACCACGATGTTGCGGGGTCCAATTCTCACCCCGATTTCTTTATGTGCGAGATTCATGTAGTGCCTTCATTCATACTCAGACGGCTACCCTCCCTCCTGACCTCCACCCTGGGGACCTATGGAGTTCAACAAAGGAGTTCTGTAAGAGTCTCTGGAATAGACTGTAGAGTGGTAGGTAGCCTTTAAAGACGGCCTGCAACAATGGCTCCCCGGCCCCTAGGGGCATGGTGCTGTCCCTGCCCTCCAATCAGGATGAGCTTCTGATTTGACACCTTGCCAGTTTTAGGTTTAACAGGCCTGGCAACTTTCACTCTCCTCTCTTGGGTTCTGGTTTCCACACTTGAAGGAAGCGAGTCAAGCCCACTGGAGGAAGAGAGATGCCTGAGGCAGCACCACAGCGAGATGCAGGAGGGAGGCCTTTTTGCAAGTCCCAGACCCAGTGGAACTTCTAGTGGGTTCTGGAGACAGGCGCAACCTCAGCCAACACTACCTGGAACAGAAGGACTGCTCAGCGGGACTTAGCAAATCCGCAGAATTGCGAGACACCGTAATTCGCTGATGTTTTAATCTATGCCATTTGGCACTGTGATGCAATAACAGATAACCCAAACGAAAAGCATCCAAGTGTCAGAACGTAACACGTGTGAGGCATTTAGGGCAATTTTCACTTCGGGACTTCTCATTCAGAATTGCCAAGTCACATGAAAGACTGAGCCAGAGGCTCCTCCAATTATGTTAAGGGCGTTCTGAGACAGGGTAAGGAAGGGCTGTGTCCTTGATATTATCAAGTTCCTTCATGTAACGAAGTTAGGGGAAGGACCCTTTGCGGGGGGTGGGGGGGGATGTAGAGAAAAGAAGAGAAGAGCCTAGTGGAACAGTCGTAGGTGCGTGCTGGATTCTAGCCTCACGACGCTACAGCTACGAAGAATCAAATCAATGAACCCTTCCAGCCGGCTCCCGGTTTCTCACCACCACACACTAGGAAGTTACCAGTGCAGGTGCCAAAAATCCACCACGTACCTATTTTGGAGCTTGATCCCCAAGGAATGTGAGAAGATTGGCAGTACATACATCGACATTAACTACACACAAAAAACACGGTTCTACACCTTCTTTTTCACTCAACCAGTCCTAATGGGCAGGGCTGGAGAGGGGGTGTTGGGTTTGTCACATGGCACGATGAAGTAAGATTGTCGCGTGCACGCTTATGTGGTTTCTTATGCCCAGTGCCACTTCGTACCCAGCACATAATATATGCCATGGCTCCAATGATGTTTCCTCCTCGATGGTGTCCTTTTGCAGCTCACTGATTATATAGCAGGCCAAATTTTACAATGGCTACTTATGCGAGTTTCAGAGAGCCAGAGATGACATTGAAATGTGATCTAGATCAAGTTTAATGTTCCGTTTCATAGCAATTTTAAATGGGAGAAACGATATGCCCATAGTCCCAATAATCTTGAACCCTCAGCTCGTCTGTAATGTGACAGCCTTTTCTAATCAGTGAGCAATGAGCAGATGAACTCATCATAGAAGAACCCCGGAGACCGTCAGAGATAGACCTGGCCCCCTCCGACACAATGACCAAGGAAAACACCATTGCTCGTTCGTCTGGGGTTGAACACAAAACAAAACAAAGACAAGAAAACACCGGAAGATATCTGTGCAGTGCTGAAGAAGCCTCAGGCAGAGAAGGCAACAGGGCTGAGAACCAGTCTTTCACTCTTTAAACTTTTATTTAGTGTCTCCATTATGTGGTGTGTGGGTGTGTGTCCGGGAAGACAGGCGATGAAAATTCTATTGAATAAATCTCGTCCTTCCTTTGGAAACTCTCATCAATCTGGGCTGGTCATTTAAGAAGCTAATGATGAAAGACTCTGTCGAGTTTTATAATTCAATTCAGAAAACAAATGACCAGCTTTGTACTGGCACTGGGAACTTAAGTCTAAAAGATACGGAAATTTGAAACGTTGACAACACACTGTGATGCACACTTAACACAGACGGACCCAGAATACCCCAGGAGCCTAGGGAAGGGATGCTAAATCGGCCTGCAAAAAAGAGGAACATTTTCCTTGAGGGAGACACATATGTTCTGGGTCTTACAAGAAGGTTTAGAAATGGTAAGTAGAGAATGGAGAAAGAACACACTAGGTGGAGGCCACAATGGATGAAACAGCGTGTCTCATGCAGATGGGCAAAGGAACCCTCATGGCCATGACACAGAATGAGCTTGGGGATAACAGGATGTGAATCTGGCAGGATTTTATGAAACTGACCACAAAGGACTTAAATGCCATACTAAAAAGGATAGAGTTCATGGAAAAATCAATGGAGGAGACAAACAAACTAGATATAAAAGACAGACACAGAACAACACTCTACCCACCAAGAGCAGAATAAATACCTTCTTCTCAAGTGCACATGGGGTTTTCTCCAGGACAGACTGTATGTCAGGCCACAAATTAAGTCTCCATATACTTAAAAAGATGGAGTATCTTCTCCGACTACACTAAGAACAAGTGAGACATCAGTAACACAAGGGAAAGTGGAAAATTAGAAAATTTGTGTAAATTAAACGACACATTCTAAAGCAACCAGTGGCAGAAAGAAGAGGTCACAAGGAAAATTAGAAAATATCTTGAGACAATGAACCCAAACCTATGGGATGCAGCAAAAGCACTGCCAAGGGGGAGATTTGTAGTTGTATACGTTCACGTTACCGAAGAAGAGATGTCTAAACTCAACTTTACAACTTAAGGAATTAGAAAAAGAACAAATTATGCCCAAAGCTAACAAAGAAAGAAATCATAACGATTACAGCAGAGATGAATGAAATCAAGACTAGAAAAGACAAATACTATGTGATTCCACTTACATAATGTTCCCAGAGCAGTCACGCTCCTAGAGACGGAAAGTGGCAGGGCGGTTGCCAGGAGCTGGGGGAGGGAGATGGGGGGCTGGTGTTTACTGGGGCAGAGTTTCAGCTTTGAAAGGTGCAAAGAGTTCTGGAGGTGGTTGGTGGTAATGGCTGCACAATATGAATGTACTTTATACCGGTCAACAGTACACTTAAAAATGGTCGAGACGAGGGGCGCCTGGTTGACTCAGTACGTTGAGCATCCGACTTCGGCTCAGGTCAGGATCTCCCGGATCACAAGTTTGAGCCCCACATCGGGCTCACTGCTGTCAGTTCAGTGCCCACTTCCGCTCCTCTTTCCCTCTCTCTCTCTCTCTCTCTCCCTGCCCCTCCACCACTCACTCGCACACACGCGCGCTCTCTCTCTATCAAAAATAAACATTAAAAAAATGGTCAAGATGATAAAATTTATGGTATATATATTTTGCCACACTGAAAATTGTGTTATTAAAAGGGAAGAAAATCATGAGGGAGAAATGGAGAGAGTTGTTAAGCAAAGAATGGGATGAGTCTTTTCTATATTTCAGGAAGATCATTTCCTCAGAGCGTCCAAAACAGATTGAAAGGCAGTAAAACAGAAAATATTAAGAGAAGACTCTAGTACCTGAACCAGGATCACAGCTTTGGGGAGAAAGGAGAGGCCACAGGCTGGGAAGACACGGACAGGCACTGGTGACCCACTGAGATGAAGGACAGAGAGAGGTAGGTGGAAAGCTCTCAGCCTCCGGCCTGGCAACCTTTCCAAGGTGGAGAAGACAAGGGGAGGAGCCGACGAAGAAGGTATGAGGTCCAGAGTTTTCCATGAGCTTGAGGAGACGGCCCAAATGGAATTCTCCGGCAGAACCCGGGATGTGGGTATGTCAGTCTCATGCTCAGAAACACCTCGGCTTGAGCTAAATATTTGAGAAGCCTGAGCACATAGACAACGAAGATCTGAAAATGGGAGAAATAGCCCCTAGAAAAATCAATAAGTGATCCCAGATATTCCACAGAAGCCAAAGGGAATCTGTCCTTTCCCCGGAATACAAATCCCTAATGAAAGCTTTTCTGACATACTGACTTGCTTTACATTTTTGATTTCGTATGATAGAGTGACCGAGGCTTTTCTAGAAATCGTTACTTTTAGTGCTATATACCTCTGCATGTCACAGTAGTTTTGGATAAGAAAACAAACCTTCTGAGGGGTAAGAGTGACCGAGTTCATTTTAAAAAGACAGTATTCTATTAGCCTCTGTGGGTATTGCGTGTTTGGGAGTAGTACAACGAGGTAATGGCAAACACCTTTAGGAAACCATAGATCCGAATAATTTTCCTAGCTGTGTCCAGAATTTAACAGCTGTATCATGTACTTATTGGGAGCCTCTAGTTCTGTTAAAAAGGTGGGAACGGGTAGAATCTTAGCCGTATCTAGGATGAGGAGTTAAGGCTGCGTGGAGGCAGAGTTAGTGCGGGATGTATTTCACAACAAAGCCTTTGAGTCCAGGATTTCAGAACAAGGTTTAGTGAGTTCCCATAGTGGAAACTCTCGCTTTGTAAGCCATCGGCAACGTTCACGGGGGATACTAATCCTGGGAAATGTTTATTGTCGAACACATTAGCAAGGTGGTGGGTTTTTTTTGTTTGCAGAGGACTTAACTGAGGAGCCGATAAATATCCTTGGAGTCAAACCTGTAGAGCAGAAGTAGATAAGACTTACCCATAGTGCCGTGGTCCGTTTAGGGCTCTGTGGATTCGAGAAAACTATGCCAGCGAGGGAGGGGATCTTTTCTGAACCTCAGGGTGCAGGCATTGGCTGGTCTTGTCAGTGAATACTGCAAGGCGTGAGGCACACTCACCTCCTGAAGTTAGCCAGGCTGTCCTCCAAAAAGAAATACAGCATTGGGGACATCCGGGACAGTTTCCTAGAGAGACCAGTGTGTCCGAGGGTCCCAGGAAAGGACCCAGAACAGGGGAGTTCTAATGTGGAATGGAACAGCTCAGAATCCTTACCTATCTTGGGGCGCCTGGGTGGCTCAGTGGGTTAGGCAACCGACTTCAGTTCAGGTCATGATCTCGCGTCGGGCTCTGTGCTGATGGCTCAGAGCCTGGAGCCTGTTTCGGATTCTGTGTCTCCCTCTCTCTCTCTGCCCTTCCCCTGCTCATGCTTTGTCTCTATGTCTCTTTCTCAAAAAAAAAAAAAAACAAAAATCCTTACCTATCTAAAGAACAGTTGAGTGCAAGTACAGAAGAAGGCATTTTTGTCCCAGTCCCACCCTAAGGCAGAGTGTGAAGGCCAAGGGTCCCGCAGGGGAAGCCGTGCCTTCCATCGGGACCACTCAAACTGGCAGCCGGCATGCACAGATCGTATTCAACGTTTCGCGAGACTCCCTTAGCAGATAGCGCCGCCCCTTAATGCACGAACATCACGGCAAGAAAATTATACCAGCGAAATAATACCTCCTTTGCTGGGACTTTTTAAAATTTTGAAACCGACACTTTGCTTT
>PITB01032882.1:0-14552 GCA_004024585.1 Paradoxurus hermaphroditus
CAGAGAAATAGGAGGAAAAGGGCCCCAAGAGCTAATATAAAAATTTATTGAGCAATTTATTGCGGTATTAATTGTCTGTCACTGGCCTAGCAGCATATCGGTAACGGATTTTAAAAAGGCACACTGCGGGTTTTGACAGTAGCTTATATCATAGCAAACCTCCTTCAAACCTGTACGTGTTATGATACTTTAGAAAGGTCCTCAAGTTCATGAGATCTTCCATTCACGTGAGAATTGCACTAACAAAATATCACCTTACCACATCCAATTTATCTCTACCATATAACCTCATCGGATTCTCAAAAAACTCTTAAAGACTTAAATAATTTCCAGCAAAGACACTGAGGGACTTAAACAAAAAGTCCTTAAAACAAATGGCCTTTTTAACTCCTTGTTTAGAAAAGAATGGGCCAACATTCATAATTTATCCAGGGACATTTATTTAACCACCTACTATAAGCCAGGTACTGTAGACACAAAGACTGAGAAGATAGGATCTGGGCCCCAAGGGACTTACAGTGTGTGCGGGGTGGATACAGGCATGTAAATTAGTAAGGATAATAAAATGTTACAGGTTCTATAACAGAAGTATGTCGATGGTAAAACAGGACATAAAAAGAGAGAGTGATCAATTCTACATGGGTAGGGGGATCGTAAAGCCTTTAGAGAGAAGGTGACCCTTTAAAAAATAAATGCAGCGAATCAGGATGTGAATACCTATGATATTAAAAAAATCACATGTATATAATTTATTCATCTCTATAAAAAAGTGACCTCTATATAGTAATGGATAGGTTAAAAAAATATTTTTAAAACCCCTCTCTTTTCAGGAATGCTCCACTAGCCTCTTTGGCAATTGATGACAATTTATTTGTCATCCTAGGCATCAACAGTCAAACATATAATTTGGAATTGGCTCAGTATATAAGGCAAATTAAGACAAAAGTTTTCTATTGTATGTGAAAATCCTATTTGTGATTTGAGTGCACATATATCTGTCTGAATATTATTGGCCATATAAATTTTTGGTAGTTATCTATCACTCTTAGAAATTCTTCCTCCTATATGTGCACAGCCAGCCATATTTAAATCATAAAGGGATAGTTATTTTGAACAAGGTTACTCGGTAGCTGATGAACTGAAAAGGCAGAGGTGTCAGTATTAGAAGGAAAACTTCGGCTAGAGGTATCGAGCCAGGACGGTAACCTTCTAATGTGTACAACATGAAGGGATGTGGACCCCACACTGATCTCTTCGGCCACTCACTCCTGCAGAAAGCAAAGTCTTCCGAGCCCCATCTTGCAAAAATTCACTTCTTTCAAGTAAATTCAGTTCTGGTCACTGCGATCAACCAGTGGTAAAATGTAATTTTTGTTAGGCAATCATTTTGGCCTCCATGCAAGTAAGCCTCACTCCTGACTCCTCATTTAGGACCATAAAGTAAGTACCTAGTCTATTACCAAGTCAACTCCTCCAAACCTCTGAAGGCAGTGTTGGAACATCTTCCTAAGAGAAGTATTTTTATTATAAATTCCCACAGTAGTGTTTACATCCTCCACATAGCTCACAAAAACTCCTATGCGTCTTTAGCGAATCAGCTCAAGTCTTCCTCTGCCTCACGTTAACGGGCTCTGCATCTCCGACCCCACTCTTCTCTCCTGGAATGTATCAAATAAAAATAGATCCAGACATAGCAAGAGAGCCATTATTTGAAGGAATCATGGTGAGGGAGAGGGAGTGAGTGATCACCACAGTGAATGGACTGGACTACTGCCAGAGAGAGAGCACTTTGACCATAAGACCTGCAAGTACAGCAAGAATTAGGCAAAACGAGTTTTTCTTTTACAGGAAGATGTAAACAAGGCTAGAAAGAACCCGAAGAGGGGAAGTGGAGTGAAAGGGTGCCATAATTGTACAGTAGGTCAGAGAATGTTTTACTGGGAAGCCAGCCTCTTCTCAAGGGGAGGTATCCTACGCTGGCTAAAGTTCACAGATCTGGGGGAAGGAGAGAAACTTAACCACAGATGGTTAATAAACATGTTTTTCCAATTGCTCAATGGGGACAAGCAGGTCTGCTAATCACTTGTGAGGTAAAGAATGGAAATTTGGGAAGGTGGGCCCTGGCCTTGTGCTAGATGAACAAAGGGCAACAAAGGGCAGATCTGTGCCTTTAATCTAAGTCATGTGGGGAAGGATCATTTTTTTTTGGGGGGGGGTAAGCTGTTTCCAGAACGCAAAGGGTGGGGGGATTTTTAAAACTTTGTTGTTTTCCATGATCAAGGGACTCAGGTAAAGTTCGACATTGTCCGCTGACATCAATCAAAGACAAGATGACCTTGGGCGATGCTAGTAGGAAAGGCAGCTGTTAGTATGATGTTGGAGTAAGTCAAAAACTCTGTCTTTCAAGTGGCTTATATTGATGTGGGTTTCTTAGACACTTCTAATCTAGGTAAACAGAATTATGATTTATGCCAGATAAAAATTCAATAGGAAGACTGGGGGCTAAATAACAAACAATAGAAGGCATTTTTCTGATCCTGTCTTCTGTGTCTCTGTCCCTCTCCCCTGGTGATCTAGGGAGGCATCCAAGTCTTAGGTCATCAACTGCTTTAGGTTCTCAATCATCTATTGCCTTCCACTTTGCCGAAACATCTGATGCAAAGTAAGCAGAAAAGAAAGAATCTAATGGTGTCGAAGGCTCAGATGTTAGGTCTTTGGCAGAGCTATACGGAGAATCAAAGTCTCCTAAATTCCCGGATTCAAGCATTCCCACTGAAAGAGGAGAAAAACATTGTTTTCCTATAGCAACACATTATTAACAAAGGTAAATAGCCCATTGCAGCTATAGTCTCTGCGTCTGGCTCAGGAAAAGAAACAAGAAGACCTACTTCTTCCTTCCTCTTTCTTTTTCCCCCTAAACCACAGAGAACAGAAAGGTGGACAGACAGAACATGGAGACTGTCCCCGGGCCAGGCTCTGTACACATCCATACCTGTAGAGGAAAGCGCCCTTCCCAAAACAGTATAAATAATCCAAATAATGTTAATTTACCTGCCATAGCTCAACACAGGACTGTGAGAAGGTATTTTACTACCTTGCCTCACTCAAAATAAAATACATTAGCAGAAGAATTGATACATCAATGAAAGAGAATATAACAAGGCAACATACGTTTTAAGAACGTTAATGAAATTCACCAAAGTAATTTCTCCATTTATAATAGCTCCACAAGTAAGTTATTATCATACTGTCTGGGACAAGAGAAATAATACTTTTGTTGGGCCCACTCCCAAAATCTGGGCAGAAATCAAGCCAGCCTCATAATCACTAAGTTCAGCTTCCCATTAGGAAATAACACATAAAAATGAACACAGCGATGATAGAAATAAAACTTCGAAGGTGGAAACGAACTTTATTACTGTTAAATCATATGAATAATTTCTAATTGATTTGTATTGGGCTGGCATCTTATATTCCAGAACCATGTCCATCTATTTATCACAATATTCTATGTGACATATGGAAACTAATACATTGCTTCATTAATATTTGCGGTCTTTCTCTAGTTATGGCTCAGAGATCTTTAACATTCTAAAACATAAGCACTGATAATTACGTGTTTTACATTTTACTCTAATTTTTAACACTGCCAAGATTACTTAGTATAACTAACTTTTTAACTTTGTACTCTTTTCTCTCTAACCATTAGCATATCAATCAAATTTGCATTATTCTGGCTTGCTCCTTTTATTAAAAGCGAATTCAGGGCACAATTGACTTTTCATTTGTTTAACAAGTGAAGAAATATTTACCCTGACAGCCATCTTGTTGTAGAGATTCATCTTCATAGCACACAATGCTAACTGTGAATCAAGAAAAAAAAAGATAGCATGTATTTCAGTTACACGAAGACAGCGCAGCCTATTTTTACATATAAAAGATAAGAATCTTTATACATAATACATAATAAGAGTTCTAGGCTTAGAAAAATGAAATCAAACTTTGTATTGAAGGGATAGGCTTCCTAATACATAATGCAGGCTTAACCAGAAAAATCTATGGTCGTCAAACTAGGAGCTAATGGAGATATATGATCATAAAATGCTCTCCGCTGAGTTTGATAATCAATGGTGCTCTGCTGAGAATAGAATAACAAAGCAGAAATATTCACAAGTGCTGGTGACACGTAGGATTGTATGATTTATTCACTGGGGTGCTTTTAGCCAAAACTCACAGAAACATAAAAGGAATTCATATTTCAAGACGTCTGGTTTAATGAAAAATTCAAAGAAATGCTGTCTTCAGTCGAAATCGTTCAAGGATATGGATGCGGTGATGGAGCAGAAGTGTGCCTTCCAACCATCTGTACAAAATGTTATGTACTCAGCTGCCTCCTGAGCGATCCTTGGGAATTTTGTTTCATTTAATATTCATTTTAACACCGTAAAATCATAAATACAATGATATCATGTTACAGCAAATCCCCTGATATGGTGAAGGCTTCCTAAGGTCTCTCTTTCTTTCTGATATAGGCACATTCGTCTATTAACATACAAATCTCTGTTAGACTACATAATCATTGAGCAACGTTGCTTATTTCAATGAAAACATTGCTTTAAAAGAAGTTTCAGCATCTGTTATATCTTTTAGTCAAAAACATAAAAGTTAACATAATTTGTGACAGAATAAACAGTGAAAGCAATGAAGTATATATTTTTAAAACACAGAATATTATTATATCCATTCTTATTCAATCAAAATGCATTTGACTACTGTAACTTGAGCTTGGGAAATAGGTGTTAATGTTTCAGGTAAAACTCAGAGATAAGTGCCTTCACCTTTTATACAGGGGTTTTCTTCCCTGCAACAAACAAAAATTCCCATAAAGGTTTTCACTGTAATTAGTATTGTTTGAATTGCCTGGTCTGATCCAAAGCAAATTGTCTGTGGAGAGCAGCAGGCCTGGATTATTTATCAACAGTCTGAGCAATTAAGAACCAGTTGGCTGCAATATGTTATTTACAAATGAACACAATGGTGTTACTTTATTTTAAATTCTCTTTCTTCATCATAGCAAGCAAGTCATAATTCTTGGTGTTTGAGGTGAACTTAAAAGATTTACATTAATGCCATATTTCTTCAAGTCAGATTGAGGCAGATAAAACCACTCAATGTTTTAATACAGAAGAAACATATTCAAATTTACATTTTTGGGCAAGTGGAAGAAAAGGTAATGTTTCTTAGCTTTATGATGCGGCCTTTCAGTTAGCGGCACAGAGTGTGTGTGATGAGCTTTCCAGCCACAGAACTGAGTTCAGCTCCGGGTCTTGCTTTTACCAGCGGCGCGGAGCTGAACACGTTGCTTAAAGTCTGCTGGTCTTGGCTGCCATGCCCACAAAATGGAACAGTACAGACTTCAGAGAGTTTGGGTGAAGATTTAAATGAGATAAAATATTTGAGGTGCTTGGGGCACCGTTGATGATAATAAGAGAAAAGATTTTCACAGGGGCTATTACACATTTTGTAGCTAAACGTAAGTAATTTAACAATAAGTAAAATTCCAAAATGTAGGAAGTTCAATTTTATTCTGAACAGAGGGAAAAAAAGAGAGCAATGTGTGCAAAGCAGAGGATGATCCCGATTATAAGAGGTACCTGAACAGTCAAGTTCACAGAGACAGAGAGTAGAATGGTGGTTACCAGGGGTTCAAGGGAATGGTGGGGAGCTATTGATAAATGGGTACAGAGTTTCCGGTTGCAATGAAGGAACTATTTTGGAGTGCGGAGTGATGATAGTTTCATAAAAACTGTAACTGTCCCTAATACCACAGAATATATAAACAATAGCATTGTTAAAAAAGGTAAAAACAGTAAATTTCATGCCATGTGCATTTTACCACAATTTTAAAAAACACTGAAAAAATCATTGGTGGATGTGGATTGCTCATTTCCACAAGCTATCTACGAGACACACTTAGACGCTTTAAAATTTTGTAAGATTTCTTTCATCTAAGTCTTTTTATTTCCATTCTGAGCGATGGTGACTATTCGTTACATTAGTGTTTGTTTTTTTGATTACATGAAGTAGTTAAAATATTAATCACACCAAAGGTCTTGTTCTTAATATTACTTTGTAGAATTCTAGTCTAGAAATTTGTTTTTTCCATTCCATGAAGTTGGATAAGCAAAGAATATCCTAACCACTAAATATTAATAATATACCCAAGAACAACAAGCTATTGTAATTTCTCAGCAGACGAAAGTCTTAAATTTTTTCTTACTGTTTATTAATTTCCCATTTTATCATTAAGGTACCAAGTCTACTAAGACTAAAAATCTGGGCTGAAAATCAAGCATGAATTGGTGACATTTTCATTGTAATAAAAACATGATGCTCAATTATAGATGTTTCCCCAAATGTTTGTTGAAAAAACAAAGGAAAGGAGAGAGGGAAAGGGAAAAGAAAGAGAGAAAGAAGGATAAGCAGAATTATTATGTTGCCTTTATAACAGATAGAGCAGGAAGAATTTCTGGGATGAGAAACAGCATTTCAACACTCAATCAACCATTTGTTAGCTGTATGGCCTTTGCCACATGACCCAACTGAATTTTTAGAAGGCTTCTGAAAGAAAAAAAAATTGGATGATGTATTCCTTATAAAAACATAATTTTCTGAGTGGTTAATATCCATGTGAATCTTTTGCACAGGGCTGCTATTCAGTGGGATTGGACCATGATTACTGACGGAAGCAGGTTTCATATTTTGAGTTTCTCTCTGTTTCTTTTTTCTGTCAGGTGAGTTACAATGGGAGGATGGTTGAGGGTGAATGAGAACCACTGTCTTAGAGGTCAAGTGATACTCAACCTCACCAGGATCAGGTCCCCAATTTCCCCCCCAATGATCTCTTGCCACTCCATTCCTTTAAAGCTCAGTCGGATCCAATTACTGTTTTTACGTCTTCACCTCCATGCCCCTAGTAGTCCCCTTGCGTGAAATGTTTTCTCACTCTTTGCTACCTGTCCAAATCCTAGCTCTCCTGTTTTTCTTGCAGGCATTTATAGGACAAACTATCTTTTCTCGCCCACTCCAAGTACCATCAACTAGAGGAAGCTGGCATTGTAGTTCCAAAGCATACTTTCATAAACCACTAAAAAGGACTCCTTTAAAAAGGGCAGAAACAGGGGTGTCTGAGTGGTTCAGTTGGCTGAGCATCTGACTCTTGATTTCAGCTCAGCTCATCGTCCCAGGATCATGGGATGGAGACCCGTGTAGGACTCCACACTTGGGATTCTCTGTATCTCTCCCTCTGCTCTTTCCCCTTCTCATGCTCTCTCTCTCCAAAATATATATATTTTTTAATGGACAACCACAACAACAAAAAATGAAAGAACATGAAACCTTACTTCTTAACCTCAAGCTTTCCACATTTAAACCCTCTACCGTTTTTTAGTATTGTCATCCCTCAGGTCTCAGATTACTTACCCTCCATCCTTCCTCCTCCTCACCTCCCCCTGACTGTGATGGTCTCACTCTTCATCACAGCTCCTGCCATCATCTCGAGACTTTTCAAATTCACGTGGACAACACACTGAATTACTAAATCCCACAACTGCCTGTTTTTCTCAGTCCCACTGACCAACACTTCAGTGTAGTTACATTCCTCCAGCCATGTTCCAGACTTTGTGAACTAGAAATGTTCCCCCTCTTAAGTCTTCAACTCTTAATGCCAATTCCTTTCCTTCAACTCCCAGTGGCTTAATTTCTCTTAAAGGCTCTTCCACCTTGATCTGTGCAGATCTAGTAAAGATATTTTTTGTTTCCCATTTTTAAGTTCCTCATTCACATATTTTTATATATAACGGCTATGTGGTATTTTGCGATATGAACATACCATAAATTATTTCATGTTTCCTTTATTGTTGAGTATTTAGATTGAACACCAAAAAAAAAAAAAAATGAGTTTCAAGGAGAAAATGGTCAATCATTTTCAAAAGCAGAACACTTCTTAAAATTTTTTTCCTTAAGTTTTTTATTTCAATTCCAGTATAGATACACATAGTGTTAGATTAGTTTCAGGGGTACGATATACTGATTCAACAATTCTATACATAACTCCGTGCTCACCAAGACAAGTGCTCTCCTTACTCCCCTTCCCATCTCCCCTCTGGTAACTATCAATTTGTTCTCTATACTTAAGTCTGTTTCTTGGTTTGTCTCTCTTTTTTTCCCCTTTGCTCATGAAAAGCAGAATACTTAAAGCAATACATGTTTATAATAATATTGAGTAATATATCTATATAAACTCGGCCAGATCAACTGGCTTTATTTGTCGGATTGGGCAGTGCAAAGGAAAAATCTGCATTAAAGTGATGACAGTGGAACTTTCAGAAGCCATGCACATATGGATAGCAGATCTGATGAGCCTGAGCCTTTGTTATTTTCCACATCGGTGCCATCCTCATTTCATAATTTTGAGTATAATCATTAAAATGATTTATTACCAAATAATCATGAGTATTTTGTGCATATGCTTCGCCTTGTTTGTTGGCAACTGATACCAATTTGTTCATTATCAACAGCTGATTTTTAAAGTGCACTTTCTTTTTCCATACACACACATGAATTAAAAGCCAATTATATTATTTCTTACAGTTACTATTAATATAATCTTAAAAGCAGGGGAATCAAATTTAAATGCATTTCATAATTATGAAAACATATTAAGAAAGTTTTAAATTAATACTCGTAGGTCAGAATCTTAAGTTATCTAGTGTTTGGTATTTATCTAAAATGGAAGACCTTGAAGGGGAAAAAAATATGTTTCAGTTTTTTGCTCTAACACTAAAGGGTGATACATGTTGCTTTATTAATTTATCACTTATTTGGAAGTCCTGTACAGAAACTCATAAAAAGAGTTGGTCATTGTCCCAACTATCGAAGAAACATTTATTCATGTAATTAAGAGAAATAAAAATGTCTGTAGAAGCAACCATGTCAATCTTATTAGTTTTTAAAACAGTGACCAATATTTTATATATTTTTACTATCCATTAAAAAATAACCCACTGGCATTTATCACGGCAACATTAAAATGGAATTTTATAGCAGATGGCATCATTTGTCCCACTTAAAGTTAATAAAATGTCTTTCCATGGTTACTCCTTCAACAACTAACCTGATATGAAAACTTTGTAAGAAGCAGTAAAATGGTAAGCATTATATAAATATTGCGAGCTGTGACTTTCAGCAATATACAAAATGATTTTTATAATTTGAAGAATATTCTATTTATTAATAGTGTTTTAGTAAATTAAATGGTCCTACCACAGGCTGCTCACACTTTAGCAAAACGTTTTAAATGAATTCTTTTAATGTGGTTGCTGTAAAATGTTAGTCACTGAATGATCTTAATTTCAAATCATGACATTGAGCTGTTTAGGACCATAGTTATTTATTTATTTATTTATTTGTTTATAATGCATATGGAACTAATCGTGCACATTATACTCGCTGCTCTCAGAGTGGTGATTAAAAGAAAAGTGCATTTGCTATTAAACATAAAGTAAACTCTGTAATGATAAAATATGTATAAAAAAAGAAAGCTTAAAAGGATAACTAGACGTACACAACTGTCCTGTCGAGGTTACAGCGATGGATTCACTCGGGTAACAAACAGAATGCTGGTGCTTGATATGACACGGATAAAAAAAAAAAATCTTTCAACATTTTTCAGGCACTTATCACCGAGGAAAGACTGTTTTCACCTCACCATTTATGAAATAAAGCCGAGAGTGGTTGAGGACCAACCACATAGAACACAACACAGTAGAAACCGAGAGAGGCCCCATAACAGTAGGACCGTCTGAGAGCCCGCCAGGAAGGCGGCTGCGGTGAGGCTACAGCAGGAGCTCAGCAGGTGTGAGATGCGTGTGCGCAGAGCACAGACACTAGAAAACCGTCAAACTGTTGTTATTAAAAAAGAAGAATCGGAGCACACCCTAACGGGAAAAGATGTTTCAGGTTGTGAAGCAACAATCCAGGACCCCGAAGATGGACAAATTTGGGTTGTGTTGCCAGACCCGGCAGCCTGGAAGTCAGCAGGAAGGCCAGAAAGGGAGGTTGAGAGTAAAAGAAACAAAAACGATAGTCATCAAGGAAGCAAGAGCCAAATCACGAGAGATAAGGAGAAATGATCTATTATTCTGAGTTAATGAGGGCACTGTGGTGGAAACCCCATGATACTTTAGGACTGGATAAACTAGCTGGTGTCACTATGAAAAGCATTTAAAAGCTGGATAGAAATCTTTTAGTTAATAGAATTTTGAGGGAAGCTGTCTAAAACTACGGAACCTATCTAAGGAGATCCTAGGCCCTCTCTCTTTTCCCAGTTCACTTTCGGTTTGACCTCTGCCACATTCGAGACTGTTGATAATGCCAAATTTTCATCAGTTCTCTTCTCTGTTTACGGTGATGTTGTGTCTCTGCTTTTCTAGTTATTATCCATCTATAATTCCCTTTCCTCTGCCTAAATGCTACCTAATGTGTTCCACAGGCCTCAATTCTTGGCCCTCTCCTCTACTCTTGAGATATATATTTTTTTTTCCAGCGGGTAGAAAATCCTGTCATCTTGCAGTGGTGGTCCTAACATCTTTATCTCCAGCTCCGACTCTTAATCTAAACTCCCGCGCAATAGTTCTCTTTAATAAGCATTTGTCCAGTGTTAATTATTATATGCCAGACACTCTGCAGAGGCTGTAAAATCGCCTTACAAGATACCACCACATGGAGGTGTCCTAACATCATCACAAACTCAAAAAGCTCACAACATCTTTTTGTAAGCTTCACTGGGTGCCCCATTCAGAATGTTTCTCATAAACATGCATGCTTTTGTTATCATTATAACCATTAATCGGCTTTCCTGAGATAAAAATGCAGCTATCTTGGTAGCTTACGAAACAAAACAATCCTCACTTACGTTAACTGTCGACTAGGGTTCCCTGTAGCTCTCCAGGCTCTACATCTATCTCTTCATCTTAACCCCAAGGATGAAGGAGCGGCTCAAGACAGGCGTGTGCCATTCTTGTGTCAGAAGGAAAGAGGGAGAAGGCCTCTTTAAACGTCACCTTGAATGTGGCATATGTCCTGTCTGCTCACAACATCTGGCCTAATCCAAAATCAAGGAGATGGGAAATAATCATTCTTTCATGAAGAAGAGGGTAGTAGAGAGTTTTGGCACATATTCATCAACGGTTACGTTGACCATAGCAGAAGTCATGCAACATACATCGCTGTGAATTGTTTAGTTAGCAAACATTTCTACAGGCTTTCTATGTGACATTTACTGTGGTATTTTTGAGATGCAGTAAATGGAACAGTCACCGCCATTCAGGAGTTCCCAGTCAAAGAAGAGATGTAAATAATCAAATGTAACACAATGGGACAAATGCCTACATGAACAAAGCTACAAAGGCACACCTGACATCTGCCGTCTTCCACCCCTGCACACGCAGCTCCAAGAGAGAAAAAGAGGTTAATCTTTAAGTCAAGTCTAGAACAGAAAGTAGGGATTTGTAGAAACGGGAGAGACGTCAGAGTGCAGAAAGGCATTCCCAGCAGGGGAAAAGGCATTTGCAAAAAAACCTTTTGGACATTGCATGTTTTGGCAATGGCAAATGATTTAATGTGGCCAAAGTATAGCAAGAAGTGAGGTTAGAGAAGAAGCAACACCTGATATGTCAGGTGACTTTATGCTGTATGCTATGGCAAGAAAGACTGTAGGGATGGGAGTAAATGATGACATTTAGGTTGAAATCAAGAGACTTTTATCAGCGGAAATGGAGACTGTTTGATGGCTGACAGGAGATAAAAGGTAAGGAGAAGGAACTAGTGGGGAGTTGGAGATGATTGGATTTCTGGCTGAATGGTTGTACCATTGATCTGAATAAAGGAATAGGTAAGAAGGACCAAGTTTGGGGTATCTGAGAGACATGCAGAGAAGATTTTTAACAAGGGGTTAGCATATGGATCTACACGTATCGGGAACTGAGAACTTCAAGGGAATCATTTAATCTTCCTGGGCCTCCATTTTGTGATCAATAAAATGAAGATAACACGTGCACTTTCCACTTGACAGATTACGGCTAGAAAATATGAAATAATGGATATAAAGAGTTTTTAAATAAGCAATGTAGGAAATTACTTTATAAAAGTCACATTTGACTCCTGACCAACCTTCTTCAACTCCCCAAATTCTCTGAGCGACACCCCTCCTGTCTCCCATCACAACATGGTCATTCCCAACTTCGCAACCTCCTATATGCTGGTCCTAACTGAACTGTCTTCCCCGATCTACAATCTCCTAATCCCTGAGGGTCAGTTCAAGTCTCATTTCTTCGATCCCTGGAGATAACATTAACTCCCCATGGAAACCCTTATTATCTGTTCATGTGTTTGGTGGGGAGAGCCCCTTTTAAATTGGCTTTCCTTTTTAATTAATTTATTTAATAGATAATGCATTCACATTGCTTAAAATTCAAAGGCTAGAGGAGTGTTTATAATAATAAAAAAAATCTCTTATGTTTATTCCTCAAGTATCCAGTTTTCTTCCCCCTTAGGCAATTAATATCATTAGTTTTTTTGTGATCCTTTCCCAGACTAGCAAATTAAATCAGTGACCTTCCAATCATGCAGTGGTGGCTTGGGTGATAACAGAGGCCACAGGAAAAAGGTCCAAGCAGTTGAGTTTCTTCAACTCCAAAGCAGCTGCACTGCTTAAACCTGTTTTACAAATGGAGCTAAAAATTCTGCTAAAATTTTAGCGAAAGAGGAGTTGTTATTAAACTTTTAAAACCACTAACCTCTATCACTCATTTTACAACTTAATCATGTATTATATGGCATTGTTATTGTGTATAGCTATTAGGCCAAAAAAATTATGCAGAGTAAATATGGGAAATGATTTAAACATAGATACTACAGACTATGTGTGTGACGGTGTGTACTAATGCGTGTGATAGGATAATTCATGTAGACTTAGACGATATTCACGCCCCACTCCCCAACCCGAGAAAGTAGCAGATCCTTTCATGCATTCTTGCTTCAGACGGCTTATGTGTGACTGTCCATCTCTACCTGGCTTTGCTTTCCTAAGACCTGAGCTCTGAGAAATTATGCTAGAATGGTAGAGAGACAGTAAGAGGGGAAGTGTGGGCAGAGAAAGAAAAATAAAGGAGCAAAGATTCCGCATGCCTTGGAAGGAGCTGGGCATTAGCTTTCTGAAATAAGGAAATACAATGTTTAGCATTCCTATTGTTTCTGGGAAGTGGCTAAAACTCTAGGAATAAACTTGGTGCCAGGTGTGGAAGAGTCAGGACTCAAAGTACTAGTGAAAACAGAATATGGGCTCTAACAAAAATTCCCATTCCCTCTGTGTGGCCCATTAAATAAAGAGTTCTCAAAGGAAGAACGCTGAGAGATCAAATACATGGGCTAGGACAATGAACCTCCTCTGAATGAAGGCTCGCCAAAGGTGGGGATCTCTGGTATGTTAGCACTACTTAAGCCTCGTGGACTTCTGTATAAGTCAAAAGAGGGAAATCTCTAATAATGAACTGAACTTCAATTGCCTACCAACTCAATACTTAATGGTTTTAGAATCACATCAAACGGGGTTTGAACTTTTCTCCACTTATCAGTAACAATATGTACTTGGGGAAATAACCAACTCTAAGACTAAAATTCTTCATTGATAAAATGGCGATGATATTCATAGAACTGGTATAAGACTTTAGTTGGTATCCACAATAAATATGTAAAATGCTTACTACGATAGTTTAGTCATAGTAGCCAATCAGTAAATGGCAGTTACTGATTGGCATTTATTTTAATGGCAGTTATTTTAATATCATTAGAAAATTACTTATTAAGATTTAATTATGTTATCTGAAATCTTTATGATAGGTGCACATAATGGAAAAAATAGATAAATAAATAAAACAGACTTGTTTTAAAACAGCTTACAGCTGAGTAGACTTAAAAATCATCAAGAACCAATCTAAATGAGGAAAACCTCTATCTTTCTTCCCCTCCCTCAAGAGCTCAAAGACATTAGATCCAAAAATGAAGAATAACTTAGTGATTATGGTGAGTGATTTTTTTTTTAAGTTTATTTATTTTTGAGAGAGAGACAGAGCATGAGTGGTGGAGGGGCAGAGAGAGAGAGGGAGACACAGAATCCAAAGCAGGTTCCAGGCTCTGAGCTGTCACCACAGAGCCTGATGCGGGTCTCAAACTCACAGACTGCGAGATCATGACCTGAGCTGAAGTCGAATGCTTAACCAACTGAGCTACCCAAGCGTCCATGAGTGATACCCTTTTTGATCAAACTCAGTTAAGACACTAAAGTAACAGGACACATTTTCTAGAATGGCTCATTATATGAATTTTTTAAAATATTTTTTTCAGCAACTCCAGCATCATTAGGATATAGATTCCCTAGATGAATACTTTAACAACAGTCACTGAAATGTTTATACTTTTGTATATTTGATTAA
>PITB01032883.1:0-14551 GCA_004024585.1 Paradoxurus hermaphroditus
TCTTTGAAAATTGCTACTGAATATATATATTCGGTTTACATATTTGGCTTGTACATATTATATTGCCCATATTGATTCTATACAATGTTTAAAACTTTAATTACTTGTCAACGTTTAAAATTTAGCTGATTTAATATAAAATGAGAATATCTGTCTTCTCTTAAAGAATCTGGAGATATGATCAAAGGTGCCTGCATTCAGTTTCCATGTGGCAAAATATGGAATTATATTGTAGCGGGTCCATTTTAATGGATACAGACACCTTTTGTTTTCTTTCTTTTCCCTTCTCTCCTCTGTTGCAATCATTCTTCACCCATTTAAGATATATATCTTCTTTGGTTTGCAAATATTTGGACTTGTAATCTTTTTTTTTTCTTTGAAAGTATTTAATATATTTGCTCAAAAAGACAATGAAGTATGTGAATAACACACCAGAGATGTTACACCTTATTCACGTAGAAGTAATGGGAAATTCATGAAATATTCTATTGAATAAAGCTATCTTATAATAGGTGCAACTTCTATGAATCACTTAAGACATTCCAAAGTATAAGTCTCCAAAGAAGAATGATATTCAAAGCAGGAAGGAAAAATAAGCCCAATTGTGAATTCCTGGTTTCAAAATCATTTTGTCAAGTATAATTTGTTAAATTGAGACTTCTCTTTATCATCGGTTTCAATATATCAGTCTTTCTGCCTACCATCTCTGCAAAATTTATGAAAAGCTGTCATATGGTAATGTAAATTAATGGTCATTCATTGTTAAGCGATAATAAAGGTACAAAGTAATGACAAACAGTAATAAAAATACAAAAATGGAGAAAGGAAACATAAGATTAAACTTGCTAAATTGTTTTATTCATTTATCTTTACATTTTTTTCTATTGTAAATTTTGACCAACTTCATACTTGTATAGTTCCAAGTCTTTATACATGTATGACCCACAATATAGCATCTTACTCTTTAAGATTGTCTATATTTGTACAATGAATTGTGCATGCCATCTATATTTTAAAAATGCAGACCAAGGATTCTATTCTAGATTTAATGCCAAAATTAAAAGCTGTGACCTCAGCATCCAGCGTAGTAAAAATGCTTAAAACTAAAATTCTTGGTTATGAGTTACATCATGTCCCAAGTGAGTGAAAAACTTGAAATGATAAAAAGGCATAAAAATGAATTTGGAATATGATGAAAAGTATAGCAAGAATAATTCTGGTGTGATTTCTGTACAAAATCATTAATGATGCAAAACAATAAGCACAACTATTATTCTAGTTAGTAATTTCTTTATCTACATTATAACCCAACACGAGAAATATTTAGTTTTGTTCTTTCCTTTATACTACATATTTAATTTTTTTCTATTTAAAAATAATAAGTGTTATAGTGTTTCTTTTATTATAGCTTTTACTTACTTCACAGTTATGGAGTTGAGCGTATCACTCAAGAGAACAGATACACATGGATTGCAAGCCAACTTAATATCTGTGTAACCTTGAACAAATTAATTCACTTCCCTGAGTGTCAGTTCTCTACCTCGTAGGATAATGTATATAAAGCACTTGGGTTGGCATATTTTATATTTACATATGTATAAATATGTCTCTGCATATCTAAAACTATACTAAAAACATCACATACATACATATATGCTGTTTTTGTAATCTTAGATCAGGGAATTGCAAAATATTTTTTTCCAACACGCTTTTCAGGGCTGCCTATTCTTTCATTGTATGAACTTACCACAATTTTTTTGACTTTCCTATTGGCAAATGGTTAGGACATTTCTAGTATTTTGCTTTTATAAACAAAACTGGGATAAACATTCTTTTAAATATATTTCTTTATAAATTTGGTTTAAAAATGACAATACTGCATCATGTTTATAGTTGCCGCAGGATATAATGTATATTAAATTTATATATGCACATTTACATATGCTAATATAATTTTTATAGTACATATATACACATATAAAATACATAAATATATATAATATGTATGTGTATTTTATGCCCACTTTATCTTTTCACGAAGTTGATGTTAAATTGTTAGAAAAATAGAATTCTCAAAGAGAGAAATTAGGTGCTTTGAGAAATATTTGTTGTAAAGAAAAGATATTATTCTCCTACCTTTTAGTTAATTGTTTTAATTTTTTTATAGGCAACACTTAGCCTGCTAAGTAACACTTAGGCTGCTAAAATGTTTCATTATATTATACCAATTGGAGTTAAAATAAATTTTTGTTATGTGTAGGACCACAACAACTCATTTATCCTCAAGAATTCAGTCGTAGTTCTTCTCGTGAGAACCTATTTTATGAGCTATCTCCACAACATTAATGTACTGTTAGAATTTCTGGAGTAACTGTGTTTCAAAATATTGAAGGAAATATTATTTTATACAGAAAGAAAACTTTTTGCGGAGAGCAACTGACATGGCATTTTTATATTTTAGCATTATATCATGCATTAGAAAAATATGGAAATCCCTGCCTAGTTTTAAATAGGGCATGTCAAACTTATCAGTTATTTGAGAACAAGAAACTAACCAAGCATAGGGGAAAATATCAGAAATTGAATCTCAAGTTGGAAAAAAATTATAAAGTCTCCACACAAATGTTGACAGTTCAAAGAGAAAATAAAGTGATTAATTATATCACCGTAGGAATTTTTTTAGTGCACACATTCATTAGTAAAAATGCAAATTCATTGTCATATATTGTTGATAATAATTATAACAGTAACATCTAAATAGCATGGAGAATGAAAAAATAGACATGTATTCTAGCATTGTATAAAAAATAGGATTTTGAAATGAATGAGCCTATTGTTATGGGAAGTGTAGTCCATTAATACTAAGATGTCTGGATATAAACATCAGAGTAAGTCTCTTTTTGCTTTATTTTATTTTTTGACTTCCCTTCCACCTTCCCCAGGAGTAACTCTTTTTAAATTAGTGCTGACATCAACAATTGATTTCAGTAGTAATTATAAAGGGAAAAATACCTCTAAACTGAAAATTTTATTTAAAGAAGCCAAAAGTCAATAATCCTCAATAATAGAAAATACTCATATAAAACTTATGTATGCTAAGTAGAGCTCTTAGCACAATAACTAAAGAATGGAATTAATGAATTTCATTTAATACAAAACAACTCTCTGAGGTAGGTACTATAATAGTATCAAATACTCTCTCCATTTAACAGATAAGAAAAATGAGGAACAGAGAGGGTAGAATACCTGGCTCAAGGGGCATCTGGGTGGCTCAGTTGGTTAAGCATCGAACTCTTAGTTTTATCTCAGGTCATGCTCTCACAGTTCATGGATTCAAGCCCCACATCAGGCTCTGTACTGATGGCACAGAACTTGCTTGGGATTCTGTCTCCCTCTCTCCCTCTGCCCTTTCCCTGTTCTTTCTCTATCTCTCTTTCAAAAATAAATAAATATTAAAAAAAAAATACCTGGCTCAAGGTGTCAAGGATAGGAGGTAGAAGAGCTGGAATCTGAACCGAAGCAGCATGGTTTCAGACTGTATACTCTTACAAGACACCATATTGGACCATGGGAAACTGTAAACACTAAATACTAAATCATTTTAGACTCTCTTCTAATAAAGGGAACTGAGGCCAAATAGTCTTATAAAATGCAACATTTTCTACTCCTGTATGAAAGTTCTCATTTTGAATATTTATCTCTTAAAACAATGAAAATAAGCAAAAACTCTTTATGCAAGTACTACAAGTACTTGATTTCATCCAAAAATAATCAGTCTTTTTGAATGCATTGACTGAAAAAAATCTAAATTAGCTATTTAATCGAGAGACAGAACATGTCATTAATTCAGTGGTGGTGGGGGGAGTAAGTTCCTCTTTAGGTGATGGCTGTTGTGTCCCGGCTCAGTCAACAGGATAAATAATGTCCTTAACCTGAGGACATATATAAAAAGAAGCCATCTAGTTCAGGTTTCAGATTCTCTCCTTCAAGTGTTTGTGGGGGAAAAATAATAAAAAAATATGAATATGATCAAAGGAGATTATTGAAACTACAGAGATAATAATTATATTCTTAGTCACTGGAGGTGTTGCAAGAAAAAGAAGAAAATGACAAAACTTGTCAGGTTTTGAGTAGCTGACTCTTGAGCCAATGCACTTATTCTAAATTATGCTATTTGTGGCACACTTACAGTTTCACTTCTGAGTTTCTCATTCTTCCCTTAAGTTTTCACATTTTTCTAGTGGCAAAATTATGGCCAGATATTTATTCCAAAGTGAAATAAGAAAAAAAATGAATATAAGACTTTTTATAATAGAATATTGTTCCATTAATTTTCTAGGTCAGATACTCTTAACCTGTGATCTATGGATATTTTAAACAACAATGTGGTGTATATGTATAGGTATGTGCTGCATTGTTTTCCAAGAAAAAAAATGTGTAGTTTTCATCAAAATTTTCTATTTCCTATCATCTTCGAAATGTTTGCTGTTCCATATATTGAAGAGAAAATATAGTCTAAATTAGGTGGATAACTTTGTTTAGTATTTGAAAGAAGATTTAGTCTAAATGTGGGACAAACAGAACACAAGTACATTTAACCGAGAATAAATAAGAAAAACAGCAAATATTTTCACTCAAAAATGAATTTTATTTAGAATAATGCTTTCTTAGATTTTACAAACTAAATTGTTTAACATATTATGAAAAACTGTAACATGAATAATAATTTTAGACAGCAAAAGTGTTTCTGTATTAACTATTTTAATTAATATGTAATATATGAAATGTGCCAGGTATTTATTTTATTCACAGTAATTATAGACATAATAGTTCATTATAAAGCTGTTTTGAAAATATCTGTTTATTTTATTTTTAGTGTATTCCATGTATTTGAATATGTAGGACAGCTTTGATTTTATCCCTGATGAGGTATAAGAGTAATACAAATCAAATTTTGCTAATATAGAATTTACTCTAAGCTGCATACATGCTTTATAAAATCCATATGCAAACCCATGTGGACAATTGGACATAACAGTTTGATGATGTTAAATAAACTCAGCATTTATATTAAGGTAGCATCATCTCATCCTAAGGATTTCTGTAGATGTCAAGAGGATAAAAAGGCTCAAGAAGGTGAGGAAGAGAGGATGTTTTCATTAGTTGGGAGGACTTACAGTTCTTGCATAATCACATTATTAGACATTTTAAAAGCTCATTTGTCTGTCCAAAGCATCTGAACACAGTACCTAAATCATTTTATATCACCATACTTGTGAAAGGACCATTGTCCTAAGAAGGATCTTAGAAAAATGCCTACCAGGTTAAGACCCCCTTCCTTGAAACTGTTTTCAATTTGTTTTTTATGTAACAAAACTTCCTGAAATTCTGGTTAAATATTGTGTTTATAAGGATTAAATTTTTTCCACACTAATTTTTTTTCAAACTATATGATAATAGGTCATATAGTTTTGGAATGATTAGTTAACTTTCTAAACTTAATTTTAATTAAATCTTACTTTTCATATTCTCTTTTCTTTTCTTCTCTAACAGAAAAATTATTGAAATATTAATAAGGCTTAGCAGCATTCCATGAAGGCTAGCATAATCATCAGGTGAGGAGTTATACTAATGAAAATACTATTGTTGCCTCAATATCTTTTGATTCTTTATATTTTACCTGTCAAGTAAATATTAAATATTCACATTTAATTAGAATAAGGATCTTGTAAAAAACACATAAAAATAAAACACAAATAACAAATCAATGCGATAAGCAAAATACTCTTCAATTCCAGAAAACTCTGAGTAAAATAAGAAAACAGGAGACAAATACTATTCAGGAAGAGAGGTGTTGAATACTGTCAAATATTTTGGAATGATTTAGTCAATGTTATGACCAGTAGTGACACTTATAGAACAATTTTCAGCTTTAAAAATGTATCTTTACTTTCAATGTTACTATGACACTTTTTCTAAGGAGTCTTGGTGCTGAGAGAATGGAAATCAGTAACTGAGTAATAGCTGTGTTCCAAAGTCAAATAGTTTTTATTTAATTTTTTTTTATTTGAGTGTAGTTGGCACAGAATGTTATATTACTTTTGGGTGTACAACGCAGTGGTTCAACCTCTTTATTCGCTATGCTATACTCACCACAAGTGTAGCTAAAATCTGCCACTATACAGCAGTATTGCAGTATCATTGAATATATTCCCATGATGTATCTTTCAAAATCAAACTTTAAAATGTAAAAAAATAAAAAAGTAAAAATTAATAAAAAGAAACTTCTGAGTAATATCAGGACGATTACCGTGTTTAAATTCATAGTGCCCAAACTGGGTTTTTGAGACATCATTTCTTTATCATACTCTCATTGATTTATGTTGAGACATTAAAAATCACTATTTAAAACAAATTAGTTGCAAATATTTTAAGACTTTCAGCGATGCATATTTTTTGAAGGTTTATTGCAGCATTATTTGATGGCAAATCTATTATATTGTAATGATTGGCCAGTGCTGCAAAACTGATCAGAAAATTACTTAATTGTTGTTTCATGTACCATTCTTTTATGGAAATTGAAGAAGGCTATTTATGAGGTATATCCAATAAGTGGATGATTCCTTAAAACAAATGTTATAAACATTTGTAGTTACCTTCTACTAATTTTTAAAGAAATGAAGTTGCTACCAAAATGGAAACAAACCCTTTAATTTATTTTCAAAGGACCATTACTTGTTTAATGGGGGGCCAGGAGTTGGAATTAAGGTCTTACTATTGAACAGCAAAACGTATATTCGTGTGAGCTCATAAATATAGCTTGTGAGGGGTGGAGGGGAGAGTGGTGAGGAGGGCGCAGCAGCCAGTGACAAAGAAAATGAGTCCAAAGAGGAACTTGTGTGTAGTTTCCTGGGAAGCAAAACAGGGAATATTTATAAAGAGGCTTATTGTTTTTTTAACCCAACATGGTTCCATTGATCAGATGAAGGGCTTTAAGTAAAATATTGCGGCTGTTTTTCTCAGTGACTCTGTGAAAACAGAAGCCTAAGCTGAGATATTTGGGAACCCAGGAGTTAATAATAGAGTTAGAGGAATGGACAAGCTTCCCACTGCCCCACCCCACTCGCTTGGTTTATGGAATATACCATGATTCCTTCTCTGGAGAAGTGAGAGGAAAAATAACCCTCTGTCAGTTTAAGGAAAACATGGATAGGCCGTAGAAATAGTGGTATTAAACAGACCAAAATCATATTTCTAAGTAATACAAGCAACTAAGTAATATAATCAATATAAATTATTGATTATAAAAATTGATTGACTTTTTCAATATGAACATGTGCCCGTGGTAGTACATATGTTGAAATGTTTATATTCAAAGGAGTGGAGGCCGAATTTCCTACTGTCCTTATGTAGAAGAAATTGGTTTTTACTTGAGTAAAGATCAAACCCTCTTTTGGCACAGCAGCACAAGTTCTGTAGCAGGTAGAGAATCAGTGAAACACCCCCGTTTAAAATGTGATGAGGTCTTCAATAAATCAGCTATGTTATTAGACTTACTGTGTCATTCACAATGAAATAGCAGAGCTGTATGTCCCCACCAATATTTCATAATTTTATTTTGAAAAAGTATCCTCTCTAGTGTTCTGCCAGTGTTGTATGATTTACTGTTCTATACTCAATTCCGAAATATCCATCTGCATCTCGGCTATTCTATTCTTGGCACCAGGAAAGATTTTGCTTCAGGTTTTATTTATTCAGAGCCTGTTAATGTTGTAATTTTTATATCACTGTCATGTCATTTTGCAACTAATGTCACATATCTGATAAAAGAGCGCAGTGAGACAAGCTGTGTACTTATTAATTAGAGAGGTCTGATAAATGGATTATCTTATTTAGTAAGCAAGTCCTTGACAAGCAGGTGAATACAGATGGGCATATTAATGCTGGTTTCCTAATTTACTGCTGTGTTAACCTGAGATTTATTTATTTATTTATTTATTTGGTAAGTTTCCGAACATTTTCCTGAAGCATGCCTTAATAACAACTAAAACTTACTGAATGACAACCATGAATTATTGTATATGCTATATTCTCATGAATTATTTTACTACATTAATTGACTCTGTAAGGGATGACCTGTCGTTGCAATTCCCATTTTACAGATGGGGAAACTGAGGCAAAGCAAGGTTATGGGAAGATAAGATTTCATGACTAATAAAGGTAGAGTTACAATGAGCCCTTCTTTAAACATGCTTTCTTGCATTACTGCCTTTGATAATGTTTACCACCTGTAAATCTCATGCTGACCTTTTGACCAATACATATTTATATAAAATATAAATTTGCATAATATATGTATGTAGTAAGATTTCATATGGATTTTGGGCTTATATTACTGTTTGCTCATTGATGAACTGTAGTTTTTGCTTCCGTTCTATAGTGAAATGCTAACTTGCTTATTATGTACTTGCTAGGGATTCTGAATAACACACTTTAAAATGTAAGAGAACATTATCAAGATTTATCTTGTTTTTGTATGAAGAAAGTAATTTCTATTCAGTTCTATCATTCAAATAATTTCCACTTGAAGATGAGTAAATTTCTCCTTGCGATCCTCTTTATTTTCTGTTGGCCCATTTACTGACTGGCTGCTTGTATAGGAAATGCATAAGAATGATTAGTTTCTTACTCCTATGTTGCAACTTTTTAATTTTGATATTATGCTACTGAAACTTCTCTAAAACACACCCACACATGCACACACATACACACACATGCACACACATACACACACACCATTGGTTTTAAGCATTCTTTTTAGGAAAATACATGTGTAATAGCAGAGAAGTATGAAAATCCTTGAATAAACCCTTATTATATTTGTGTGCAAAACCTATTCAAGAGGGCAGCGCCTGGGTAGCTCAGTCAGTTAAGCATCCAACTCTTGATTTCGGCTCAGGTCATGATCTCAAGGTTCATGAGATTGAGCCCCACATCAGACTCTCTGCTGATAACACGGAACCTGGTTGGAACTCTCTCTCTCCCTCTCTCTTTGCCCCTTCATTACTCAAATATGCTCTTTCTCTCTCTCTCAATAATAAATAAATAAACATGAAAATTTTAAAAATAACCTATTCAAGAGGAATTTCAAGAAGAAAGGCATCTTTATTTTAAAAACAGAATGAGACAGACTTGGATTTATTTCTAGATATAGCTCAGGTGTGTTCTGTTTATGAAGGGACTCTCATTCATCTAGCCACATCCTAATCACTGCCAAATCTTGCATTGTCAGGGATGTTAGTATTTGTAGGATGTTAGGATCAACCCCTGTCTAATTCTGACCAACTTGGATTCCATGATACCTTACTCCTAAAAGCTGGCCACACATGGTCCCGGAGTCTCCCTGGGAAATTTCCACAGCCTATAAAAATGGATCAGAGTGGAACCACATTAGGCTTTTATAAGCCTAGCCCTTTAAGTTCCTCTTACTGGTTACTTCTGTCAGTTTGTATGACTTTGGTTTCCTAACTCCAACTCCCACAGGGACTTCAGTCCCTCTCAAAGTCATAACTTCTTCGGCACAGCACTAACACTGGCCCATATTCTTAGGTACCTCTCCTTATTTCCCCATTACTTGATGTGCCTCTGCCTGTCCCAAAAGGTTGGTTTACTGAGACTGAGGGCTATATATTCTTTGACTTGAGTATTATCACGCATGGAAACCCCTGTGACCTCTGTCCCAGATTGTATCCCTTTGGATCTGGTCACTGGCCTACATCATATCTGAATAGGCTGACTTCCTATAGATAAACATTACCTGATAGAATGTTGCTGATGGAGCTTACCTCTCAGGGTAATTTCTTTACCTGTTGCTACCCTGGCTTCCTCCCCTTCCATATCATTTCAGTCCTCTGCATGTCTATGGTTGAGCACAGCTGAGGGGCAACAGCAAATATGTGGTTTCTCTTCGTAAGCAACTCAGGCTGTATGTCCAGTGGAATACTGACAAACACATCCTAGGAATTGAGTACTGCTTTCCTTTCTGCTTGTATAATGTTATGGGCACCACAGTATGGAAATGGGCTGTGTGATTACCAGTTTTCTGCTGATAAGGAAGCTGGAAGCTAATTTAATAAGGTCCTCTTGGCCAAGAACTAGCATTGTGAATCTCTATACCATGTACTTCTTACAGAGGTAAGTGATAGAGATGGAATTTCAGCTCTGACCTGCATGACTACAAGATCCCACACTTTGTACCTTCTCTTGTGGCCCCTCTTTCTACTGTGGTGCTCAAATTAGCTATATTAATGTGGATCAGTCATTTAACCTCTCTGGACTTAATAGATTGTTTTGTTAAATTAAGGAGGTGGACAAGATGCTGTCTACTCTCAATCTCTAATAGAAGATGTCATACATACTCAGTGTCAAAGCACATTTCCAGTGAACAGTGCACTTTTAGCACTTCTAAAAGGCTGGGAATTAAAAGAAGAGGAATTGCCTGTACCTAGAGCTTGCCTTTTGTGGAGACTAACTCAGGTTTGAATCTATAGCATTGTGGTTTGGCATTTTGTACATTGTCATCCTGCCTCTCATATTAAATAACTTTAAGTTTGTATCTTAAATATTTTCACATTTCCATCCAAACTTTATGAGAAATAGATTTATCTACCATCCAAGTTTTACTGAAGAAACCTTTTTAGAATATGTTATAAAGGATAAAAAGCCATACTTTCATTGCCATTAGCATTACTTGTCTCATTTTTTGCTTTGCTTATTACATATACACATATTGGGAATCTCTCTGCCCGACAAAGCCAACGACAAAAACAAAAACACCCTTTTAAAATTATTTATAGGGGTTCTTTTTTATTCATTCAGGTTATTCAGGCATAGACATATGGTAGATGGAAATATTCTGAGGTAAATACTTTGAATTCTGAAATATTTGTGTAATAACAAAGTATCCCAACAGTTTCTTACAGATTTAGCTGACTAATTACTACAGATTTGGTTGCAACCCAAGTCACTTTAGTACCTTACAAAAAGTGAGATGCTTCAGGCAAGATTATCAGCATGAGAATAAATGAGTTAGCAAGCATTAATAAACCTGGAGAGCAACAGTGTTAAATGTTTTATGCATCATTTGAGTATGTGCTACTGCAGAAAATTGAATGAACAGTTTTTTTGGTTATGAATACTGGAAGTAAATTTTTTTAACGTTGTTTTGCATTTCTTTTGGTGACAGACTTATCCAAATGAACATTTTCTGATAGAGAATGCCTTGTAGGTATTCGCTCTCTTAGAGTTTAGCAGTGTGTGAAAAACTCCAGTCAGTCACCCTTTATATTTCTCTTCCTTCTCTCATGATAAACCAGTCACCCACTGAGCATTTATGGAATGTGGACTCCATATCCAAGATAGGATTCCATTAATCTCATACTTAGGGCTACAACAACAAAGAGAATTATGTCATATACTCTAAAAGGTCACCAAGTGCACCATTGGTTCTGATACCAATTTTAGCGTTCAAATTTTATTGGATTATTGAACTATGAATGATGGCATATATCAATAATTTTCTTAGCAGCCAAATTTTGCTGAATAGCTCCCATAGGCTTAATGCTCTGCATTTCACATATTAATGGTACAACTCCTACCCTTAGGAGTGACGTAAGTGAGTTTACATATGGATTTTCTGCTCCCACGTAGTTCCAGGCTGGTAAGAGTAGAAGGAGGAAAAGCAAGAGGAGAAGTGGAAGGAAAAACAGGGAGAGGGATTGTAATAATGCGTGTGTGTGTGTGTGTGTGTGTGTGTGTGTATGTGAGTCTAATGTGCTATAAGATTTTTTTTTTAATTTCAAATGAAGTATAACATGAACTCTTAAAATTGCTTTTCATCTAGCTGGAATAGAAACTAATATTTGTTGTGTTTTTCCTATATGCCAAGGACTCATAATAATAATAGTAACAACAATAACAATAATAACAATAACATTTACTGAGAAGTAACTAAGTGCTTTATGTAGATTATCTTCATGTGGGTGGGTTTTTGTTTCCAAAGCCCTATGAGATGGATGCCATGTTTGTCCCCACTTTAGAGATGAGGAAACCTAGGTACAAAAGCATTGGTAAATTGCCTGAATTCAGATAGCTGATGAGATAGGGAACCCAGACTTAATTTTAGAGAGAGAAAGTGATTTTCCACAAAACTGACGGAATTTAAGATTCAGGAACACTCACTTTTACAAGCTCCTTCCACGGACGTGTATTTAAATTGTATTTGTAACTTTTGCATTTTTATCTTCAAAGGGACCCTAAAAAGTTTACAAGTTTCAGACCTCCGGCATTTGGACCTTATGCACTACTTCACCTTCCAGTAATATGAGTGTAACCCCACCTGCTTCTTGAGCTGTGTTCTCCTTCCCTCCTCTGACCATGGAGGAAGTGTATTCCCTGGTAACAAAGGCCCATCTGTCCATCTCTCCCCTGGATCTCCTTTTCACAGATACTGTGATGTGTACAGTTTTATTTATTTTAATTTTCTCTTTCATCTCTATTATCATTCTATTTTTCTCCGCTATATTAGTCTCATCAGCATGCAAACATGCTCTAATTTTACCATTAAAGAGATGAATTAAAAAGAGAAAAAAAAATCCCAAGTCTCCCCATTTCCATTCTAGTTATTTCCATACCACTCCCTTTTCCAGCTCACAAAAGGCCTATTGACTCAGAGTGTCTTTACTACACTCATTCTTTCATTTATTCAACAAACGTTTATAGATACCTACTAGGTGTCAGTCATTGTGCCAAACCAAATGATCGAAGCAAAGAATGCAGACTCTATATGTGTAATAACTCATCATAGGAGCTTGTACTCGGTATAACCTGTTGTCTGAGATGCACTCAAGAGATAATAGAAGGGACCTTAGTTTTCTGGTGTCTTCTTATCAAACATGGCCATCTTTTAGTCTTGGTGGGCCTGTACTCAAATAACCTACCAATGCTTTTTTTTTTTTAAATATTATAAAACATTAGTAGAACATTTCGGTTACAAACCTGGCATTTGTATCTGAATTTATCAAGTCTCTTCATCTATTTCTATTGTCATCTGAGGACATCAGTTTTATTTTAATTTAAGATGTAAGATTCACCTAATTATTTAGAGATTTGGGTGACTCAAGTAAATACCAGCTGCTACTACCTGGTACCCAAATAAAGGGGCATTGCCCTACAAAATGGCACTTACCTGGGCACTTCTATTAATATAGGTATGTTTTATGGACCCTAATTTTATAGATAAATGAGCAATGAAGTTAAATGAATAACTTGCGCAATCGCACTCAATTATATACAAAATCAAGATCTTATCGCAGAGCCTAAGATCTTACAAGTATATTTTATAAATGCAGCAAAATCAAGGCATATAGGATAAGTGAGATTGAATGGGGGCAAAAGTATCACAAAGGTGAGCATTATGATGCATGACCTCCAAAGGAGGAGGCAAGGAAAAATGCTGTAGGAAACTTTAGGTAGAAAATATTTAATCAGTTGTACTTGAGTAGTACAGAAAAGCCAGCACAGGGGTGTCAGTAGACTTTGTATTTGTTGAAATCTTTCTTAGTTTACTCCTGTTCCCTAGCCAGGGAAGACAGATATTTTAAAAGTTCCATCAGAGAGATCACAGTTGAGTAAGTAGATTTTCGAACTATTGATAAATTGTTTCATTTTTATTTTCTATGTAACCAGACCCATAGCATTTTGTTTCTAGAACACTTACAAACTCTTCCTGTTTTTGGTTTTAAACTATCAGATTCTTTTGCTGTTATAAGAGAGGCATTTTAAAGGGAGGATGTGTTCTAGTTTCTTTTAGTGGAATTTAAGTTTATTTGAAATTTTGCATGATTTAGTTTCCTGCAGAGAGTTTTGTTGCTTTTTTTTTCTCCCTTTAATTTTAACTTGAACAGCTTGATGAGAGTTTAATAGAATTTGTTTTAAAGTTATTGCTGACCTTGAATTAAGTGGGAGCCAATATATCCCATGCAGGTGTGGGCTTCAATTTATGGCAAATATGGTTGTCTTTACAGTTATGCATAATTTCCAAATTCCAGAAATTACTTCTGTTTTATAGCTGTACCTTCTCAACCCATCGTAAGGAGGGCTCTGTCAGCATTTCTATTACATTCTTTACTTTACAGAGGTTTATAACATGGTCATAAAACTCACTCCGGGATTAGTTTTGGCAGATAAACTCTCATCTAGGGAAGAAAGGTGTTATTTTTTACCAACTGTTTAAGAAAAATATACCAGCTTGTCTCTTCTCATGCAATTGGAGTTCATAGACTCTTTTCTTGCTACAAAATCTCTTTCTCTGAAAAGAAAATGTCCTATTTAGCCTTTATATATTTGTACAGTAGAACTTCTCCTTTTCTTCAGAAGAAGAACTTACATAGTAAAAAAATAAAAATAAATAAAGAAAAGCTTGCTTGGACACTAGAGTTCAACAGACATGAGTTCAAATCCCAATTCTGTGATTTACTAGGTAGGAGATTGG
>PITB01032884.1:0-14552 GCA_004024585.1 Paradoxurus hermaphroditus
ATGATGCATGTGCACTTGGGATAAATGTATATTTTGCTCCTGAACTGTTGTGTGTCAATTCGGTAAAGTTGGTTGACAGTATTTTAAAGGTCTTTTAGTCCATACTGGTTGTCTGCCTACATATTCCATCCATTACTAAAGAGGAGTTTTGAAGTCTGGGATAATTCTGGATTGCTTCCTTTCCTTTAAATTCTGTCAGTTTTTGCACCATGCATACTGAAACACTATTGTTAAGTATATACTTATAGTTCTCTAGCTTTATTTTTTAAATATTTGAATGGTATAACTTTTTTTAAATATTTTTATTTTTTGGCTATTTCTTTATATTTAAGTAGGTTTCCAGTAGGCAATATATAGTTCCATTTTTTTCTAATTCAATCCGACAATCTCTTTTAATTGGTTTGCTTGCATAACTCAAATTTAGTGTGATAATTGATATGATGAATAATTTGCTAGGTAGTTCCACTTCTTCTGACTTCTCTTAGCTTAACTGAATTTATTTTTATGATTCTATTTCATCTCATCTATTAAATATTTTATGTTATTAACTCTTGGCTTATCTTTATTATCACATTCCTTCTTATTTCTTTCATTATTTTGCTGTTCTTCATTATTTATATGATGCATACCTTATTAATTTTCAACTTTCTTTCTTGTACCATATGCCTTTACATCTATAATTTCTCTCAAAAATATGCTTAACTACATCATCCAGATGTCATATATTATATATTTGTTATTCTTCAGTTCAAAATCTTTTCTAATTTCAAACCTTATTCCTTCCTAATGTGTTATTTAAAAATATATTGCATTCTTCCAAATAGATAGAGATTTTTCTACTCATCTCGTTTTTATTACTTATTTCTAGTTCTTGTTAACAGGATCATAAGCCGTTCTGCATAATTAACTCTTTTGAAATATATCGAATTTATTTTTGCATCTTAGCATGTGATCACTATTTCTAGCTGTTCCCTGTATACAAGTAAAGAATGCATATTATGCCATTGATGTGTGCTGTTATTTATTGTGTTTTATCTTTTTAAAAATTATTTTATTTTTTGAAAGGGAGAGAGTGTGAGTGGAGGAGGGTCAGAGAGAGAGAGAGAGAGAAAGAGAAAATACTAAGCAGGCTCTGCTAGCACAGAGCCCAATACAGGGCTTGACCTCGTAACATGTGGGATCATGACCTGAGCCAAACCAAGAGTCAGACACTTAACCAACTGAGCCATCCAGGGCCCCTACTATTTTGTTTTTTATTTGGTTACTTAAAAATTGGAATGTTATTTAGGGAAACAATGACTTGCTATATTAGATTGAGACAGTGGGCGATTAAATTTGTCAGACCTAATGCTACTCTCAGTTATCAGTTATCAGGATAGTTATTGCTAATTTGTGAACACCCAACTGAATAATTATTTTCCTAAAGGGATTAACTACCTTGTATAAAGTCTAGCACATGGTAAGAACTTGACTATTGGCTGTTGAATTGAATTGAAATAACCATCTTTTGAAACTGTCTTTTTCACCAATGAACTTTTAAAAATATACATATGTATTTATTTTGAGAGAGAGGGGTAGGGGAGAGGGACAAAGAGAGAAGGAGAGAAGTACAAGCAGGCTCTGTTCTCACCAAAGATGCTGACTCAGGACTTCATCTCACAACTGTGAGATCATGACCTGAGCTGAAATCAAGAGTTGGATGCTTGACTGACTGAGACACCCAGGCACCCCTACCAATGAAATTCTGAGCCCCAAATTTGTGTCAGGCACTCTTGTAGATGTTTGGGCTATACAGATGAAAAATATAGTCTTATCCTCAAAAGTTCTCAAATCTACCAGAGAAAAAAGACCAATGTATAGTTATAATTGGATTTGACTGATCTGCTAGAGCAGAATTCTTAGCATTGACTTCTCATTAGAATCATCAGAAAAGTTAAAAAAGAAATCTCATGTCCAAGATCTGCCCCAAACTCTTTATTTGAATAATAATATTTGGGAGTGGTTTCAGGTCATCAGTATTTTAAAATGCCCTACCAAGTAATCTTAATGTGCAAAAGGTTGAGAAATACTGTGCTTGAAGCGGGCAAGTAGATAAGGAAGATGTTGATAATAAAGCCTAGTAGTTATTTTAATTAAATTAGTTTTGTCATTTGTGTTGTTCAGATATTTATACATTTAATGAATGTATGTTTTCTTGTTCTAATCTCTGTCTCTTTGACCATTTTGTAAAATCAGTTTTCTTATCCTATTTGTACAGATTTAGGCTCATTATATCTTTTTTATGTTTGTTTGTTTTTTGGTCAAATTAAACATTTCACCTATATGACCGATGGTCTCTAGAATGCTCTTGCTTTAAAATCTACTATGGATGTGTTAATATAATATTACCAGTATGATTTTTTTTTTGTTCTTGCAGTGAGGCACCGACTTCTGTTTTCAATTTTCACTTTTATATTATATTGCCTTCTAGTTTACTAATTTGGTCTTATATGTTCAATGTGTTGTTATGCTCATACATTAAGTTCTTTATTTTAGACTCTATAGTTTTGTTCCAGGACATTCATTTGGTTATTTTTGTAGTATCCAAAGTTTGGTTGAAATTTTCCATTTTTTCGTGTATTTTCATTCTTTATAGATCCCACCTTTCTCAACATATTAAAACTTACTTGAATATATGTATGAGTTGTCTTAACTATCTTTAGATAGATAACTCTAATATCTGAATATCTCATGTTCTTGTTTCTTAGTGGTTCTGTTTTTTGTTTTAACTTGGGTTTCAGTTAGATTGTCTTTGTTTCTCTTGTTTCAATTGGTTGAATAGCAGACAACAAAAAAGAAAACCTATAAAGGAACTTCGTATCGCCTCTAAATGATATTTTGTTCTTACAGTGAAGTCTATCTAATCCTTCTGGCCAGACATTAGGGTTGACTCAAGCCATCCTGACTGCACAAGCAGGGAGTGAGATCACTTGAATCTAGTCTGTAATATTGTGAAGATTGGGTTTAATTCTGGTTCACTCTCACCCTTGTATCCAACTTTAAATCTGGGTGTTTGGTAGGGCTCAGTAGCACTTAAATCTCAGTTGCTATATTTTGGCTCCAAGAGGCTATTGACATCCTTGACTTCTTAGTATTAGAGCCACAACTTTAAATGAAGGAAAGTGCTTTAAGGATCAATGTGGGTCCATGTCAATAAGCTTATCACTCTGTTATCCCCTTTCTCTGTTTGGTCCTGCAAAACCTAGTGGTTCCCTCACCCCAGATACTTTAGTTTGCTGTTGCTGGAAGTAGAAATCCCTCTTGTACTTTGTATATTGTCATTATTTAGAAAATCGTTTTCCTATAAATATGTCATTTTTTTCAGTCTGGTTCTAAAAATGAAAACTATATGAACATTTATGATATAAATATTACATTATATATGTATGTGTCTATAGTAATATGATTTGTGGAATTGAGAATTCTACCTTACATCACTAAGTTGATGCCTCTCTAAGTATATATATTTTAACTTTTTTTAATCTTTAGTATTTATTTATAGAGAGAGAGAGAGACAGAGTGCAAGTAGGGGAGGAAGAGAGAGAGAGGGAGACATAGAATCCGAAGCAGACTCTAGGCTCTAAGCTGTTGGAACAGAGCCCGATGCAGGGCTCGAACCCACAAACCATGAGTTCATGATCTGAGCTGGAGTTAGACGCTTAAACAATTGAGCCACCCAGGCACCCGCAAAGTATATATACTTTAAAAACAAGCTTTAAAATTTCACACCTTGAAGGGATTTAGTCTTTAAATTATAACGTTAACTAATAATATTCGTTTCTGTATGTATATATGTATTTTTATCTGAGTCTTTACTTTTCTATCAGGGAAGAATTCGGCATGAAAAATAGCTTACAAATTTTTTAAAATTTGTCATTTTCAGGTGCCTGGGTGACTCAGTAAGTTAAATGTCCAACTCTTGATTTCAGCTCAGGTCATAATCTCACAGTTTGTGAGTTTGAGCCCTGTGCCAAGCTCTGTGCTAATGGTGCGAAGCCTGCTTGGGCTTCTTTCTCTCTCCTTCTCTCACCCTCCCACCCCCCACTGATACACACATGCTCTCTCTCTCTCTCTCTCTCTCTCTCTCAAAATAAATAAACATTTTTAAAAGTTTGTTGTTTTCACTTCCACCTTTTTGCTCTATCTCTTTTTATCGTCATTTCCCCTTTATCATTTTCCCTGCTTCGTTTTAATCTTTACCTCTTTTCTCTTTCGCCTTTTTTTTTATTGTAAGTGTTAATGATAATGAATAAAGGAAAATTGTTTTTTGACACCGCAAAGTGAAATCTAAGCAACATCCATATGCATCTTGGATTTGCTTAGCTGAGTGTAATCTATACTTGAATAAATACCATTATTTCTTTAATTCATTTGCAATTATCACTTGCTCCTCTATTTTGAAATTATATGTGATGTTAAATATTCCTTCAAGAGAATATGTTTTTACTGTATTTACCTTTTACTCCTAAAAGCAGTCTAAAACTTAACTTCTTTGAGCCTCAGTTATCTGAAGCATGAAATGAGGGGTTTTATTAAAAAATCCTTAACTCTACTTTAAGTTCTATAGTTAGAGCTGTCTTTCAAATCAAATATGTATAGAACTCTTGAAATATATTTACAATACACTGGATATTGTTTTATCTATATGCTGTAACCAAGATGATCACTGTGGTTTGCACTTTTCTATAGCAAAAAAAAAATGCCAAAGTAATTGTAAAATTGATTAGATATGTGCATATCACTGTATATGTAGCAACTAAAGACAGCCTATCTATTGAACAGAATATAGAACAAAAGCCAATGATTTGTTGATCTTAATATTCTCCTTTATTATGCTCTAATGATTTGAGAATCAACAATTCCTAAAAGAATTTCATAATCATATACAACTGTGAGCATATTCATGCTTGGGACACTTCCATAGCTAAAACTGAAACAAAAGCAGGCAGGTAACATAATGGAGTTTCAAAAGATAAATTATATTAATTATATTCCAAATATAGGAAAATAGAAATGCCTGAACTGTTAGGACATAAGAAAGCAGGGATATTGTGCATAGTAAAGTAGGTTAGTGTGGGAGAATCAATGTGTCTTTCCAATAGTATCTACTACAAGTATCACTCAAAGGCAGTTTCAATTGGTATATAAGGGTTATTTCTGAAGTATTGTATTTTCCACTAAGATTTCTTTTTGAGATATTACCTTACTTGATCTATATATTAAGTACTGGATTTAACTTCTAAATGACTATTGATCTATTCCAAAACACATAGTAAATAAAATACAGCCTTCTAAATTTACTTAAACAATGGATTAAACTCTGAAAGCAATTTCTATAGCAGGGCCAAATAATCCAGAGAAGTCTCACAATAAGTGTTTCTAATTGGAACTGATTTCATGGAACTGGTATCCATAAAGTTGTTTGGTGAAAATATTCACTTAGATGCATTTGCTTTAAAATATTAAACATTAATGTGTTTCTTAAATTACACATCTGATTGTTGGAGATTCCCTGAATATGCTCATGCTGGTTTAAATTGCAAATATCTTCATAAAGGAAAATACAGTAACTCTATAAAGAAAAAATCTAAATTTGAAACATAAATATTTTCTCCCATTGAACTCCGACTTAACTGAATTTGCATATTTGTGCAAAAAAGCCATCATGCCAATCTTCTGTGTTCCTACTGTCAGCATTTTGTAGAAAAAAAAATCAGAAGTGTAATGAGCAATCTTATATTTTAGTTAAATCACCCAGATGTTCTCTCTTATTATAATTTTTCCCTGGGTGATAGGAAGAACAGGTGGTTGGTTGTATGCTGGCAAAAAGAAAAAGGAAAGGATAATTTTTTAAAATTTCTGTAAATTGCCCCAAGTCAGTTATTCCAAAAGTCACAACTCTTCCAACAGGAATATGTTTCTTTCTAAGCTGCTTAATTCTGCCAAATTCTATTTCAGCCTATTTCATATCTGGGTCTTTGCCACAAACACAAACTGTTCTGTGGTCAGTGTGTTAAAACAATGATCCAGAAACAGTCTGTTTGCATCAGTTCTAACCCAAAATATATTCTGCGTTTCTTGCCAAACTGCCAACCCTGTGGTTTAAAATCACTGCTCAAAACTTGAAAATTCAGATCCATTCTATAATATAAATGCATTTTTTATTTCCACTATTCTTTTGGGTTTTCTTTGCATCATAAAGAATCTCTTCAGTACCAGAAAGAAAAAAATTATCCTCCCCCAAAAAGAGAATGAATTTCACTTCTAAATATAGCAAACATCTCTGAAAATTTCTAGACCGTTCTAGCTAAATAGCTAAAAATATTGTGTTTATGGTACATGAGTAAGTGCATTTATCAGAAGTATGCCATTTGTTTGTTGAGAATATACTTTTAAAGAAATGAAAAATATTTGCTATTTAGCAATTGTGAATTTAACATTAAGTACTGTGATTTGAATATGCATTAAGGTCTATTTCAGTCTGCACTTCTAGTAACCTTAGAGCTAGACTCTGTAAAGAGGGCTCTTTCTCTGGCAGAAAGATAATAAGTGACACAAATAGAGAGTGGAGTTTTCTCTAAACAACAACAAAAAAAAACTAAACAAAACTAAACAAAGAAGAAGAAGAAGAGGAAAGAAAGGAAAGGACAAAGAAAAAAAAAAGGAAGGAAGGAGGGAGGGAAGGAAGGAACAAGGAAGGGATAAAGGAAAGAAGGAAGAATAAGTAGGAGGTGGCAAACTTTTCCCTTAAAATAGTAAATATTTTAAGCTTTGTGAGCTACGAGGCAACAGCCCTTCACCTCTGTGTTTCATAGTTATGGAAGCAGTTGTAGAAAACTTGTAAACAAATTAGTATGGCTGCGTTCCAATAAAACTTTATCTGCAAAAGCAGATTGTGGGCAGGATTTAATCACAAGCCATTGTCAGTCTCAGATGTAAGAGAATGTGATAGAGATTTGCATGTGCTTAATTCTGAATGCGTTTTTTGAATGAGTGATATTGGTTAACAGTATATCTCTCTTTGTATTATATTAGCTGAAACATATTCCAATAATCTTATTCTCATTTATATTACCTTTAATTTTTCTCATGGAAAAATTATTATAAAGATATTTGCAAGTTAAAAGCAATTCATAGAGAAAGCATATTAAATGTTCAAATCTAAGAGACAAGGGAAAATTGTTAACAAATTTTTAACAAAAATATGTGAATAATTCAGGTCAACTCTGTGCTATAAGGCCTGTTTATTGCCTTATCATTTAAAGATACTGATTTTGACATAATGACAATTTAATATCTATTATATCTATGAACTTGACTTAAAATACTTTTCCACTAGAAAAAATAGGGTCAGATGCAGTTTTATTGTCATCTTAACTTCAAATTTTCTTCTATATATTTGCCTTATGTGTTTAATTTTTTGTCAAAGATGTTTCACATTTGATCCACATTTAGTTTCCTACCTTGGAAAATAATTCAACAGGAAATATGAACAGGCATTATGTGTATAAATGTGAGAGAAGAGAAACAGAAAAGTAAACCTAATAAAACTATAATTACTGTTGATTCTCTACAAAAATAATTCCACATTTTTATTTTCTTTTTTCTTAATTTAAAATGTAGTTCTTAGGCTTGTGGTAAGTAATTAATATGTTATTGGATATGAGATTTTAATAGGAAGACTTGAGTTATTTATCAAAGATGTTTTCATAATTGCATATTGTAACTTAACTTGATGACTAGCACTCTTTGTGCTTGTATATGTCATGTCATCATTTACTGCTTTATCAGGTGAAAATAGAAAAAAATAATTTTGAGACTTATGCATTTTTTAAGGAATGTACAAGTAATCCGACATGAAAATTCTTTATATTTCTATCACAAATGTCCATGTTTTTTTTATTTAGGTACATACTGGTTCTCTTCTAAATTTAAAACAAAACAAAAACACCTAGAAGTCATAAAGGAATTGCTTATAGATTAATTGAGCTGTGATTATTATAAGTTGTTTTGTATTAAACTTTAGAAAATTACATGTTGAAAAGATAGAAAGCTAGTTTAACGGTGTTCGAAACATAAAGCTGGTGAGTCCATATTTGTATATGATAGTAGATCAGGATTCATGTGCATTTTTTCTATTTGGCAAATTATTTTTTAATGTTACTTTAAATAATTCATTCTTTTCCTATTGATTGGAAAAGTTAGTTTATCAAATATAGACAAGTCTAGTTCTGAGTTTATATTCTGTTTTATTATTCTATTTATTCCTCACATGAAATCTTTGTTGGTTCAATTATTATGGCTTTGGGATATGTGTCTATTCCTTTATAATCTGTGTGTGTGTGTGTGTGTGTGTATGTGTGTGTGTGTACATATGTGTATAGCTGCATACACACTTGTGTATTTGTGGCTGTAAGAAAAATATCACACTTTATTCTTCTTTTTAAAACATCAACAGTGACTTACGGAATTAAGTTGTTTGTATTTATATATGAGACTAAATTTATGATATTTATAAACAAATATCATGGAATGTTTCCTAATGTATACTGTTACTTTCCTCTATATGTTTTGAAATTATAAAGGTTTTACTATAGAATTATTTTGCATTATTGCTAAGAGAATTTTGGAAACCAATCTTCATTGCATATTATTTTTTCCTAAATTTTCTGTTTTTATAACATGAAAATTTCTATTGATTTTGTAGATTGAGCTTCTATCCACCATATGTGCCATACTTTGTAAATAATTTGTTCATTCATCTCCTTCTCTAAGTAATTGTGTCATCTATAAATAATGATAGGATTTTCTCCCTTTTTTCTTTCTGACACTAATTTATTCTTGCCCTATATCATTATCTATAGACTATATCATTAACCAGGATCAATAATTATCTCTGTACATTATTCTTATGGCATATAATGATTTGTTCCAATCCCATTTGAACGCTCTATCTAGAACTATCTTCGATCTTCTCAGTCTGCGCGGCAGATAATATTCTATCATGCCTTCATAGTGGAGATGGATGTAATAGTCTGGGTTCAATTGTTTTCAAACAACAGGCAGCAAAGCACTGTGATTCCATGCAAAATAGGAAACAAACAAGATGCTCCAATGATCACACTACTGTTTACCTGGAAGCACTTGTGGACTCCAGTGTGGTCAGAGAAAACCAAGCAGAGCACTGAGTTATGGAGGCAGTTTGAATATGAGAAAGGCTGAAGCAGCTGGAATTTATAAGGGGTCAAATAATAGAGGAGTGCATAACAAAGACAAAGCTTCACAAATCTGCATATGTAATCCCTTGCCTCTGCAGCAACTAACCATTAAATTGAAACTCCTTGAGACCAGCAAAGACATACAGAGAAGCTGTAAACTAAAATATTCTAAAAGGTCACTCAGCTTTCAGAGATATCCAAGTGTCAATGTGCAAGAATAAACTTCTTGACATTCAGGAAAGACCTCCAGAAGGATCAGCTTAGTAGTAAAGGAGATGTACTAGTCCTGGCATAAAAACTAATCCATCTGCTTCCCGAAATTTAAAATTAAGTCATAACTGTATCAAGCTAATCTTCAAATAGCTTAATTGTCTGCCTGAATATACTCCAGAACTTTGGAAAGTAAGACCACATAACTGGAAATTTTTCAATATCTATCATCCAATAAGATTATTAGATACATACGAAATCAGGATAATGTAACCCTAAGGAAAATATTAATCTATAGAAACACATTTTGAAAAGGCAGTCATGTTCAAATCAACGATGATTTTTAAAAGGCTATCATAAATATGTTCAAATACTTAAAGAAAAAATATATCAAAAATTAGAGTAGTATAAGATTTTTTAAAGGATCAAGTGGAAATTTTAGAGATGGAAAACAATAAATTATATTTTAAAAATTACCAATGGCTAAAGAGCATACCGGGTGCTAGGAAATAAAAGCAAATATGAAGACACAGGTGTAGAAAGCACCCTAACATGAGCTTTCCAATGCGGTAGAGTCAGTGGCAGCAAGAAACATTCAAGTACTCAATAGCCACGCATGGTTTTGAGATACTGCTTTGGATAGTGCATATTACAAAATACTCTTTATCATTGCAGACAAGCCCTATTGGAAAATGCTGATCTGAAATAAAGCATAGAAAGAATATGTCCATATTAAATTAATGCAAAAATAAAACCAGTGTCTCAATGTCCTGTAGGTCAATATCAAGTAGTCTATATACATGTAATAAATTCCCCCAAAGGTGATCATGACTAGAAAAATATTTAAGGTAGAATAGCTTGAAATATTTTAAATGAGATGGATACTATGATCCATAGGTCTAAAATAGCAACAAAACTAAAACAGGATAATTAGACAGACATCTCCAGCAAGGGACATTATAATCTAAGTCAATGAAAATCAATGAAAAGGAGAAAATTGTAAAAGCATTCAAGCTAAAAAAAATCATAATCTTCTCATTAAAAACCATGAAAGCCAGAACACAATGGAATAACATCTTTAACTTTTTTTTTTATAGTTATAAAAGAGCCTCAACTACAAGTTGAGGCTATCCTTGGAGTGGGAACGCTGCTGGATTAGAATTACATTCCCAGCAAAAATCCTTGCAATAATAAACCAAAAACAAAATGAGACAAACACCAGCAGACATATACGATGCATTTTTTCACCCCAGATTAGTACAATATTAAAAAAATTAAAATCATTTCTTTAGGCAAAGGCAAAATGACAATGTATAAAACAATGGGGAAAAAGAGCAATGTAGATCAGTAGAAATGGTAAGCAGTTGGATATATGTTCCCATTATACAATTACTTTATGAAATAATGACATTAAAAAGCTAACCATCATCTTAGTTCTCTTTCTAGCTAATAATTTATATAACAGATGGAACATGACCTTGTTTATTTTTAGTGATAAAAGTTGCATTATCTATATTACATTTAATATCGGTGTCTCTAAAGATCTATATGTTTTTATATCTGTTTTAATAAACCAATAAACTTAAACCACTTTTTTATTTCTGAAGATTACCCTAGATCACATGAACTTGAAAAATATTTGAATTAGTTTCTATATTTCTGAGAGTAGGCTTGATATATATATATAATGCTTGTTTGTCTTTAAAGCAATTAAATAGAGCTTTTTACAAAATAATTTCAACAATACTATCTGGAGGTAGAAAAATATTGCACATCTATAACATACACACATAAACATACATTAGCCTACAGATAGACATTGAATTCTTATAGTTCTCATTTTAAATTTTAGCCACGAGATGGGTATGAAAAGCAAAACTTTTTTATTAAAGAACAATTTATCTATATTGTGGTTATTGCAGTTGGAATAAGTTAAGGTTACCTGCTCCGATGTCTGAAGCTAAATATTAATGAAAAAGACTTTTAAGATTTTTCATAGACCTAGTTTTCAAAATATGTTTTCCTTTTTTTTCCATTTTCTAGTTAGAATACCTTGATTCCTCGAGAAGATCAGATAGGATGCTTATATTTCATTAGGCACAGGAAGAAAAAAATGCCAGTCCCGCCAAGAAGGCCTTTTTTCCCAAGTCTGGCTCTTTTACAAAATCTGCAAGTCTTTTGAGACTAATAGGGGAAGTTCTGGGATTGGTAAAAAGGATAGATGAGCTTTGGATTATTTCTTGATTCACATGCATTTCTGTTCTTCTAAAGACTTGATTTGTAAGACAAGTACAGTGGTTTTAAATTCCTCAAAGAGTTGAGTTCAACCTGAATGATGTCAAGAGGATGACACGTCATTCCAAGCACAGAATGCTTTGTTTGCTTCTTTACATCGGGACGAAGATCCTCAACTAGATGGAATTCAAATAATTCCTGTATTCACAATTTCAAGCTGTTTACTTTTGGAATGTCTTAGTAAATCTTCTACAAAGCTTTCAGAATGTCTTTCTTTCCCTCGGTACACAGTTTCGTTTTAGCTTCTGAGAGAAAGGCTGAAAAAATGTTCCTATCAGGCCCTGAATGTCAGGCTTCACACTGAACCCAGTCCAGCTTCTAGGTCAGACCCAGTTTGCCTCCAGCCGGTTTCCAGACTCGATCCTGTTTCTAAGCTGGACACAGTGTGACCCTGGACTCAGTTCAGTTCCTAAGTCAGACTCAGTCTGATTCTGCCCAGTTTCTGACCCAGTACAGAAAAATTAATGTGCAAATAAAGTCTGAAGGTTTATAGTGGAAAAAAGTGCAGAGCTAGCATCTGCGAGGAACTTACCCACTACCTCCAGGGGCAGTGAGAGGGCAGCGGACATACAGGGCTTACCAGGTATCTTCACGCTCTTGTTGCTTCTGGGAGCCATCAGAGTCTCCTTCAGTTCCCACTTCTAATACTAGAACTCTTTTAAAAGATTAACTGAGGCATATTTAAAATTTTAAGAGTTTATTTGAGCAAAAATCAATTTGAATCAAGCAACGTCCCATCTAGCAAGTAGAAAGGAATTCGGAGGAGCTGTAAAATGAAAGACTTTTATAGCCAGAAGGGAGTGGGAATAAGGAAGTTATACTAGGCAAAAAAGTGGATTGATTATTGCAAGGTTACTTTTCTTTGGGGATGGCAGGGGTCTACCAGGCAGACTACCTCACTAGTGCTGATTAGGAGATTCCTGATTGACTGGTTTAAGATTTGGTTCCTGAGAGGGATCAGAACTGTAATTAAACCTCGGTTTGTTGGCATGGCTTAATGTAAGTGACTCCATTTTTGACTAGTTGTGTTATTTTTTTTAACATTATTAGCATTAATAAATAATTATAAGTTCAGATAAAATGCTGATTGCAATTTTTAGATTATTCAAATAACAGTAAGGACTTTAGAAAGTATGTTAATGACATTTCATTTTCATCTCCATAAATGTCATCCTATTTTTAAAAGCCTGCAGTTCTAAAATGGGTATAAGGATATACAATTGTGATAGTCTAAATGTAAAATATAAATTGAATATGTATGATTGTGATTTTACTAAGTAATTATTTTAAGTATTTTAGAAAAACGTATTCTCATTTTTCCCTCATCAAGGGCAGAAAAATGAATTAACAGTATTCCTTGCTTCATCCCATAGTATCATCAACATACCACTTGCTCCTTTAAATATATGTACGTATACATATACATATATATAGTTAATCCTATTTCCTGCATGTCCCATCAGGCTAGACAGCCATTCTAATATGTTTAATAGCTATGTTTCTGAATGTGTTTTTGTACAGCATGCATTATTATGGGTATATATATATATATATATATATATATATATATATACATAAATATATTTGAATGGAATCATGAAATGACTTCATTGATTTTTTAAAGTGTGTGTGTGTGTGTGTGTGTGTGTGTGTGTGTGTGTGTGTTTTCCCAGTCAGCTCTGTTTTAAAGTCTATGCAGGTAGTTTCATGTCTATTTTCATGTCTATTTTTTCAAGGTGCCAATTAGTATTTCAAAGCATTGGTAAAGAAAAAAGCCATTTAGGATGTTAGTTAAAGATGGTAAGGAAAATTTTATTCATGGGGGACTATTATAACATGTATAGGGAGCACTGTAATGGGATCTTGTAGTGTGGAAGAGAAATTGGGCTCAACTTCAAACACAAGGAAAAATGGGACCTTGTAGCCAAGATGCAGAGGGTAATCAGTGGATATAAACTTACCAAGAAAAAGCATCACAAATAAGGGAATATTCTAGTTAAACCTGCCTACAAGGATCCCTACTGAGGGCAGGCTACAGTGATCAGATATCACCTGCAAAATGATGGAAAATAAGGAATCCAGTTAGATATTGAAGGTGAGTGACATAGAGAATGGGAGATTCAGGCTAAACTGACCTAGCATGATTCTTGCTAAAATTGGACCACACAGACAAATTCAGAAGGCCAAAGCTGAAAAATTCAAAAGAACTCAGAATAGCCTGAGTAGAGTCTGGTCAGGGAGGGAATCTGTCAACTTCATATATTCCCTGGATGTGGACACCTAGAAAACCTCCAACTTCATTTTAACACAGTCAACACTACATTGAAAATTCATTGTTATCTTTTTAATCTGTATTTATGAATAATAGTTTGAATGCATACCTAGTATTAAACCAGAGTAAATTATTATTATTTACATATGCCACAAAATAATCATTGGCCTTCCCGGCACCCCAGTTCTTACCCAATGGGCAATGCAATGAAATCTAGATTTCACACTATAAATAGGTTCATAGGCATGGAATCCACAAATCTCAGTTTTCTTTGCTTATATGGGGGAAAAAGGCAGTTGTCAGCATTTCCTTTCTGAGCGATTCTCTTTGGGAAAATAATGGGAAGTTATATCAAGTTATATATCCTGGGTTCTTCTCTTCCTTTTGTGCTTTGGTATGTAAATAAATCTCTAATGGGAAAGATAAGATTACCTCTTCAGAACTCCATCCTTTTTGAAATATAAATACCTACTAAAATAGCCTGGGGGCGCCCTGATAGCTCAGTGGGTTGACATTTC
>PITB01032885.1:0-14556 GCA_004024585.1 Paradoxurus hermaphroditus
CCCCCCCCCCCCCCCCCCCCCCCCCCCCCCCCCCCCCCCCCCCCGCTTAGACGGAGCTCCAGGGCCGGCCGATTTCAATGGCCTCAAGCTCATAGGTAGCTTTGGCTCTGGAGGGGAGGGAGAGAGACCCGGGACAGAGCCAAAGGCTTCCCATGCCACTGAGCCCCTAGCTTCCTAGAGAACAGGAGCCTCCAGAGAGAGCCACTCACCGCGGGAACACTTCAGGGAACTGAGTGCGTTGGAAAACGCTCTCCAGCTCCATCAGTTCCAACCGCCTGAAGACTTGGCGGAGGCGTCGCCGCCTGTCCTGGGGCTGTGGACCCCCGGTGGCCACGTGGGCCTCCAGCTGCTGCTGCTGCTCCTGCGGGGGCTCCTCGCCGCCGCCGCCCTTCTGGATCTTTTCTACGGGGCCGGGAGCTCCCGCGCCGCCTTGGCTTTCTTCTCCTTCTGCTGCTCCCCGCTCAGATTCCGGCAGTAGATCCTTCTCGAAGTCTCCTCCAGTTACCGAGATCACGGTAGGCCCCGCATCTGAAAAAGACAAGAGAATTCAGTTCGTTGGAACACGGGGTGCGTGGGTGGCGACGCGAGCGCAGCGACGTTGGCCGCGCCGCGCGTCCAGTACCCTCGCCTCTCCCAGGGAAAGGGCGTTTCCCAGAGTTCGCCAAAGGGTGTCCCAGTTCAGGCACCGACCCTGCCCTTCTCCTCGGAACTCTTCCACTCCCAGGCTGTGGGAAGCGGGGTCTCCGTGGGGGCTCCCGGGAGGAGCCTCCATGACCAGAGCGCCGTCGAGGCAGCCGTGCGACTCCACAGACTCTGCGCTGTGGCCCGCGGCGACCCCGGAGTTCGTCCTCTTTCTGGCGCGATGTCCGGGTTGCCGCGCGTCTACCGCAGGTTCAAGGGTCACATGCTTAGACGCCCGTTATCCGGGCTGGGGCACGTGCGGTGGGCGGGACCTGCCTGGGGGCGCACGCGGCCGGGGCGTGGCCGAGAGGTAGGCGGAGCGCTGTCCGGAAGCCTGTGGCGGGAGGGGGCGTGCCCGAGGGCTCTAACTCGCTGCTTATGCGGGGCATCACCTCGGGGTAGGGGCCTCGCCTGGCGGTGCGAGCCACCCGGGGGCCGGGGAAAGTGTGGGGAACCAAACCTCCCAGAGCCCATGAAGAAATGAGGGGAGAACCACCCTCGCCTGGACCTCGCTGCGCGCGGGTCGGTGCAGGGCTGTCGCCCTAAGCTTCTCCAGGGCGAGGGACACAGAGGTAGAGCTGGAGAAAGCGCGGGGCTCCTGGCAGCCCAGGCAGGGAAGCGACGGTAGTCCTCCTTGTCTTAAGGGCTCTGAGCGCGACTCTCCCCTCCGAGAAGGCGGTAGTTAATGGATGGGACTCTCTGGTTCGGTTCCGTTCGCACGCAGGTCCACGACCCGGGCTGGCCATTCAGACGAAACGGTTGGCTGGGGGCTGCTTGCTCTGGGGGCTTTGCAATAGGGCGGTAAAAGCGGAGCCCGCCGTCATTCCCAGGGCGAGCAGGAACGGGAGCTTGAGGCAAGGTTTGCAGAGCACCGTGGATGCTCAGATCCACGCTGTAAGAAAGCCAACCCGTTTCTTGCGAAAGCAGCAAATACTCTAGATTTGTAGTAAGGAATTCAGGTCGCTAGTACGAGTGTAGAACCCTACCCACAGGTTAGTGCATCCAAGAATGCTCGCGCTGCACGCGGCCCTTCCTTTGGTCCTGGACTGTGGGCCTTGCAACCTCTGCACGCTAAGCTCCGCTGCCGTGCCTCGAACTGCAGGTCCACTAAAAATGCGCGCATGTTTCTGAGTGAGCGGGTGCTGAGGACTTGGGTTAGTTTCCACTTTTTTATTCTCCTCCCCCTCCTCCTGTTCCTCCTGTACCTCTTCGTCTTTCTCCATCACCGTTTGTCTAGAGCCATCTTCCTGAGTTCTTGCTCACCACTAATAAATGTCTGCCTAATAAAAAAAAGTCAAGGCAGATTGAGGGCTCTGTTTTTCTCTTGCATAGTGTTGAATACCGCTTAATGACAGTCTCCGCGCCCTGCCACTTCCCTCTGGCTACAGTTAGAAAAATATGTATGTGTATAAACCCAGTGCCTAATAACTTGCTGGAACTGGTGCGAATGAAAGCTAACTTATACCCTGATGCCGAATCAGCAATCACGTAATGATCCGGTATCAGAAACCGTCAGCATCCTAGTCCCTTAAGGAACATATGAACTATTCAGCGCTGTCCTCTTGGGTAAGATCCAGAGGCATCGATTTCTCATAAACACCTTCTATTCAATACAGTCCAGTTTTTAAGAATTCCAATTATATTGATGGTTTTCCATTTTACCCATGTCTCAAGGATGGGTAAACAATTCTTAGAATTTCGAGGGTGGTAAAAGTCTAGGTTTTATTTGTTTTATTTTTTTAATGTTTATTTATTTTTGAGAGACAGATAGAATGTGAGCGAGTGTGGGGGCATTAAAAAAGAGGGAGGCTCAGAATCCAAAGCAGGCTCCAGGCTCCTCTGTCAGCACAGAGCCTGATGCGGGGCTCCAACCCATGAACCGAGAGATCATAACCTGAGCTGAAGTCAGATGCTTAACCGACTGAGCCAGCCAGGTGCCCCAAAAGTCATGTTTTAATTATGTCCCTAAGATTTCTCTTTGCTTTTCATCAAGCCCCAGTAATCAGATCTCTGGTCTATAGAATTAAGCACCATCAAGCTCTCCTATTAATAAATTTATTTTAGATCCCCCCTCAAAAAAAAAGGAATGTTTTGCAGGTGGGAATGTGTTCATATCCTGAGTACTGAGAGTAACTTCAAATAATGGGTCCCAGGCTTGACAATGTACATGATTTATCCTACTTTGACCTTCACGACTACCCTGTCATTGGACCCATTAAAAAAAATAAATGAAACCATTTTCATAGGCCCCTGAAATTATGGGGGGTCCTAGTCACCTCGCATTATTATATTCATAATTATCACCTGTATATGACAGATAAAGATACTTTCTCAATGCCTCTTGGTCACTAAGTGTGGTTAAAAAACAATTACGGGATGGTGGTTGAATTCACTTTGAAAAATCTTTTGAATTGTCTAGCAATTTCATTCCTAGAGCCTTTCCCTACCTAATCACGTGGTAGCCTCCTCACGTGGGCTCCTGCTGGATTCTGCAGGCCTCCCCCTCTCTCAGCTAGATACCCTATGATCAGTTTGGGCTCCGGATCAGTTCTACCATGAAAGGCCCACAGCGGTTAGGATCGTGGTGTGTGTTAGCCTGGCTAGAACAGCCATTACAGTTTGGGTGGCGTGGTCTCTCCCATTTGAGATTTCCACAATTTATTCCAGTGCTTTCTTTTTTTAAAATTTTAAATGTTTATTTATTTTTGAGAGAGATTGATGGAGCATGAGCAGGGGAAGGCCTGAGAGTGAGGGAGACACAGAATCCGAAGCAGGCTCCAGGCTCCGAGCTGTCAGCACAGAGTCCGACGTGGGGCTCAATCTCACAAACAGGGAGATCATCACCTGAGCCGAAGTCAGATGCTCAACCGACTGAACCACCCAGACGCCCTTATTGCTGCACTTTCTAAACTTCAGTCATATATGTGCTCTTTGGGTAAGTGTTGCCTATCTAGGCATCGGGCAGGGTAGTATTTACTTAAAACTTTTAGTTAAGTTGATTTGTTTCTTGAAAACCTTACATACTTAATTGAGCCACGTCTAAGCAAAAATAGGCATAGAATAGAGTCGTGGGTTTGCTGTACCAAATTCACGAGGGCAGAGAGCCTCGGAGTCAGACTGCTGGCATCTGTATTCCGGCTTTGCTTTTCTTTTGCTAGCTAGCCAATCTGGCGAGTTGCTTTTTCTCCCTGTGCCTCCATTTCCTCATTGGTAAAACTGAGTAATAACGGTACCTACCTCATGGGGTTGTTATGAGGATTCACTGAGATAATAAAAGTAGCTCACACAGAAGCCGGTTCTTAGTGTGTTCCAGGCAATGGTCTAAGTGATTGGTTTATATTAACACATTGAATTCTCTTAACAACCCGATGGACTTAGAGCTGCTCTTATCTTCATTTTATAGGTGATGTTATTGGGTCACAGAGATATTAAATAGCCTGCTTAAAGTCACTCACTTGGGAAATGTCCCAGCCGCGATTTGAACCTATCCCCTGAGGACCATCCCTCGCACAGAGGATGTACTCGGTGACATTTGCTATTATGCTATACGCTATTATCATACTTTTGTGGTTAGTGAATGAGAGATAACCAGAGGTAAGAGCAGCTTACAACTCAAAATTCTCTGTATTAACTAATACATCAGTACCATAGTCATCTAGTGGTAACTCAGTCATCAGTCGCCCAAGGATGAGTGGTGGGATCTAGAACAATGAGTCGAAATCAGGATGCTGAAGAAAAGTAGTTGAAAGTTCAGGAAGTTGAGGGACGCCCGGATGGCTCAGTCAGTTAAGCTCGGGTCATGATCTTACAGTTGATGGGTTTGAGCCCCGTGTCCAGGCTCTGAGCCTGGAGCCTGCTTCAGATTCTGTTTCACCCTCTCTCTCTCTCTGCCCCTTCTCTGCTCCCAACTCGCTCTCTCTCTCTCGCTCTCTCTCTCTCTCTCAAAAAGAAACATTAAAAAAAAAAAGAAAATTCAAGAAGTTGAATATCCTTCTCAACACTACATTCGTGTGTATTTGCAAAATAATGAGGTAGTCCTATAGATAACTTCTTGTACCCAGGAAGCCAGCTAGTTGGAGACAGCTAGAGATATGTAGTTGAAGCCATAGCCTGGACGACACATTCTGCTCAGACCTAACTTTTTATGTCCTGTTAGCATAATAAACCAATTCTGCATAACCAGTGGGACCTAAGGTAACTCCTAAACTGGAAGCAACTTGAGACAACTATGAAAATTGAGAGAAGACCAGAAGGTGGAAAGCCCATCTTTCACAAATCCAAATTCTTATTTTTTTGTTCAAATAATGAACTCGTACTATAGACATTAAGTAGTACCTAGGTCAATAGTAAGTACAGTTAACATGAAATAACCAGGAAGATAAATATTCAAAGCAATGAGGTTTAAAAATGATTTTTTAGGGGCGCCTGGCTGGCTAAGTAGGTAGAGCACGTGACCTTTGACCTTAGGGTTGTAAGCTCGAGCCCCACGTTGGGTGTAGAGATTACTTAAAAATCTGGGGGCACCTGGGTGGCTCAGACTGTTAACCGTTCAACTTCGACTCAGGTCATGATCTCACTGTTCCTGAGTTTGAGCCCCGTGTCGAGCTCTGTGCTGACAGCTCAGAACCTGGAGCCTGTTTAGGATTCTGTGTCTCCCTCTCTGTTTGTGCCCCTCCCTCACTCATGCTTTGTCTCTCTCTCGCTCTCTCTCTCACAAATAAATAAACATTAAAAAATTAAAAAAAAATCTGGGGCGCCCGGGTGGCTCAATCGGTTAAGCATCTGACTTCGGCTCAGGTCATGATCTCACAGCTCGAAGGCTTGTGTGTTTGAGCCCGGGTTCGGGCTCTGTGCTGACAGCTCGGAGCCTGGAGCCTGCTTTGAATTCTGTGTCTCCTTCTCTCTCTGATCCTCCTCTACTCACGCTCTATCTCAAAAATAAATAAACATTTACAAAAAATAATAAAAAAATAAAAATCTTTAAAAAAGTAATAAAATCTTAAAAAAAATAATTTTTTGGGCGCCTGCCTGGCTCAGTTGGTAGAGCATGTGACTCTTAATATTAGTGTTGTGAGTTCAAACCCCATATAGGATGTCGAGCTTAATAAAGAAAGAATCATTCTTTACTGTGCCAACTTCTGCTTTTTTAAAGCTTATTTATTTATTTTCAGAGAGAGAGAGTGATCCAGGGAGAGAGAATCCCAGTTAGGCTCGCCACTGTCGACACAGAGCCCTATGTGGAGCTCGAACCCCGGATCCACAAGAACACCACCTGAGCCGAATCCAAGAGCCCGAAGCCTACCCGACTGAGTCACCCAAGTGCCCCTTCTTTTAATAATGAATTAGTAGCATCTATCTCTGGTGACACCTGTTTCATTAGTTCATTAGAAGAAACATGAGGTAATCAGAAAAGTATTTGAAACCAGCAAGCTAGAAACCAGTCTTATAATACCAGGTTTTTATTCCTTCTTGGAATTTTGCCTTAAAAAAACCCAACAACTCTAGGTATCTAGAGAAAACTTAGTATATTGACTAGCATAAACCAGGAAGCCAAAACTCGTATTTCTGAACTCCGAAATCCTATTTCTTGATGGCATAGTGAGTTAATATTATAGAATTCAGGATTCCTAAAGAAGGAGTCAACTAAAGATGACTGTAATAAGTGGAGTAATTAGTTGAATCCAGAAGGCTGAAAATCATATTCTTCTCAACCATATCTTCTTATCTCTCATGGAAACAAACAGGTAATACTAAAGTTAATTAAGTGTCCTTAGGGCACTAGATACCTAGAAATAAGTAGAGATAAGTAGAAAAACCTGTAGACATTCAGAACCTAGAAAACACACTTGTTTTTCAAATCTAAATTCAAATTAATTGTGGAAAAATTAGGGAATGGTATGGTTATTCAGTGATATGTAGATCATCAGTTCATTGAAAGTGACTTGCAGTAACCAGAGTACATTCTTGAGACAAGGCTGTTGAGGAAAACGTGATTCTCAGATGTAACTTTTTTTTCTCGTGATACTAATGAGTTTGTACTGGGGCGCCCGGCTGGCTCAGTTGGTGGAGCATGCGACTCTTGATCTCAGGGTTGTGAGCTCGAGGGCCTTGATGGGGGTAGGGTTGTCTTTAAAAAAATAATCAGCGGGGCGCCTGAGTGGCTTGGCCGGTTAAGTGTCCCACTCTTGACTTCGGCTCAGGTCATGATCTCATGGTTCTTGAGTTGGATCCGGCTTGGGCTCTGTGCTGACAGTGCGAAGTTGGCTTGGGATTCTGTCTCTCTTTCTCTCTGCCCCTCCCTCCCTTATTCTCTCTCTTAAAAATAAATAAAAATAATTGTAAAAAAACAATGAGTTGGTATAATCCCATAAGTCATGGCACCAATTTATTTATTTAATTAAGAGTAGCTAGATATTCCTAGAATACTTTGAAGCCACGATGCTGAAAATCCATTGTCTTGACATTAAACATTAATTCTTGTTGCAATAATAAATTAGACCATGATAACTATTAGTGCCTAAGGTATTTGTTTACTATGGATAGCTAGAGAAACCCTGGGAGTTTTATAAATCTAGAAGATGAAAGCCATTCTTCACCACACTAATTCTTATGTCCTGTGGGAATAAAGATTTAGTACTATGGTTAACTGTTGGTGACCAGATAACTAGCTAACTACAGACCACTGCGGATAAAGTGTTGTGGCTAGAATGTGGAAACCACAATCTTCTCAACCTCAAATTCCTATTTCTCTTTGAAATCCTGCATCAGTAATGTAGATAGCTAGTCGTACCAGGCGATCAGTTTACCAGGCATTTTAGGACAGCCTGAATCGAGGACACTGAAAATCGCACTCTTCTCAATTCTTATTTTCTGAATGTTCAGTGAGTAATGTAGAAAATGACAGTTACATAGGTGAGTTTTAAACAGAATTAACCCGGGGCACCTGAATAGCTCAGTCAGTTAAACATCTGGCTCTTGATTTAGGCTCAGGTCATGATCTCGCAGTTTGTGGGATCGAGCCCCGTGTCGGGCTCTGCACTGATAGCACGGAGCCTGCTTGGGATTCTCTCTCCCTCTCTCTGCCCCTTCCCTGCTATCTCTCTCTCTTTCTCTCTCTCTCTTTCAAAATAAATAAACATGAAAAAGTTAAACACTAAAAAAGAGTTAATCATATAAAAGCAGAATAAATATTTGAAGCCAAAAGTCTAAAAACATATCTTTCTTACATGTTAGTCTTAACAAAAAGAATGAGATATAATTTCGCACCCAGCAGGATGGGTATTAACAACAGTGTGGAGGACTCGGAACCCTGTGCATCACTGGTGGGGATGAAGATGGTGTAGCCACTGTGGAACATGGTATGATAGCTCCTCAAAAATTTCCTTAGAATTACCACATGATCCAGTAATACTACTTCCCGGTATACATCCTTAAGAACTGAGAGCAAGGACTTGAACAGATATATGTATACACATGTTCTGAGCAGCCTTATTCACAAGAGCAGCATTATTCCTAGAGCCAAAAGATGGAAACAACCCAAATGTCCATTGATGGATGAATGGATAAATAAAGTGTGGGATATACACACAATAAAATATGATTCAGCCTCAAAAAGGAATGAAATTCTGATACGTGCTACGATGTGGATGGACCTTGAAGGCATTACACTATGTGAAATCAGCCAGACACAGAAAGACAAATATCGTATGATTCCATTTATCTGTGATACCTGGAGTGGTTAAATTTATAGAAAGAGAAAGTAGAATGGTAGGGGTACCTGGCTGGCTCAGTCGGTGGGAGCATGCCACTCTTGATCTCGGGGCTGTGGGCTCAAGCCCCAGGTTGGATGTAGAGATTACTTAAAAAATAAAATCTTCAAAAAGATATCCCAGGGGGAGCCTGGGTGGTTCAGTCGGTTATGCGTCCAACTCTTGATTTTGGCTCAGTTCATGAATTTGAGCCCCACATGGGGCTCTGTGCTGACAGTGCAGAGCCTGCTTGGGATTCTCTCTTTTCTCCTCTCCTGCGCACTCTCTCTCGTTCTCTCTCTTCTTTCAAAACAAATAAACTTAAAAATAAATAAAATAAAGAGATACCCCAGAGGAAACTGGAAAAAAATCCCCAAAACTTTTAAAAATACAAAAGATTAAAAAATACAATAAAATAAGTGACAGAGAATCCAGTTTTGGAGTGCCTAGCTGTTTTAGTCAGAAGAGTATATGGCTCTTGATCTTGGGGTCATGAAGTTGAGCCCCACCTTGGGTGCAGAGAGTACTAAAACATAGAAATAAACTTAAAGAAAGAGAGAGAGGGCAGGAGGGAGAAAGGAAGGAAGAAAGAAGGTTAGTTAGCTAGTTAGTTAGTTGGTTAGTTAGCATCCAGGGGCTGGGAGAAGTGGTACCAAGAAGTTATTGTTTAATGGGTATGGAGTTTCAGTTTGGGACGGTGAAAAAGGTCTGAAGATGGATGGTGGTGATGGTGGCACAAAAATGTGAATGTGCTTAATGTCACTGAGCTGTAGACCTAAAAATGGTTAAGATGGTAATTTTTCCTTATCTGTATTTTATAACAATAAAATACTATTAGTTTGAATTCTGGTTGGAATAATGAGTTTGTACTATGGGTATTGGCACTAGGTATCTAGTTACTTAGAGGTAGGTAGAGATATCTAGAATAAGAAGTTAGGAGCTTATTTTATTTTATTTATTTGTTTTTGAGAGAGAAAGAGAGCATGAGTGGGAGAGGGGCTGAAGGAGAGGGGGAGAGAGAATCTTAAGCAGGCTCCACGCCCAGTGTGGACCCCGACATGGGGCTTGATCTCACAACCATGAGATCATGACCCTGAGATCATGACGTGATCTGAAATCAAGAGTCGGATGCTTAGCTGATGGAGCCACCCAGGCGTCCCTGAAGTTAGGAGCTTAAATGTTCTTAATGGACTTAAATATTCTTTTTCTCCTGGTGGATTAACGAACCTGTAATACAGATGAATAATGTTATTTAGTTAACTAATTACCTAAAGAATATTAGTATAAGGAGTTGAATTCTTGCATTGGAAAACATATCCTTCTCAATTTAACTTTATATTTCATGTTGAAAGAACTCATAGGGGCGCCTGTGTGGCTCAGTCAGTTGAGTGTTGTCAGCCTCTTGATTTCGGCTCAGCTTGTGTTCCTGGGGTTGTGGGATTGAGTCCTGCATTGGGCTCTGTGCTGAGTGTGGAGCCTGCTTAGGATTCTCTCTCTCCATCTGACCCTCTCCCCTGCTTGTGCACTCTCTCTAAAATAAATTTTAAAAAAAGAGTTAGGGGTGTCTGGGTGGCTCAGTCGGTTAAGTGTCTGACTCTTGGTTTCAGCTCAGGTCATGATCTCATGGTTCGTGAGTTTAAGCCCCACATTGGGCTCTGTGCTGACAGTACAGGGCCTGCTTGAGATTCTCGCCTACCTCTTTTTCTCTCTCTGCACTCGTGTACTCTCCCTCTATCTCAAAATAAATAAGTAATCTTATAAAAAAGAACTCATAAATCTGAGATGAATAGTGGTTCATAGATACCTAGTTTATAGGAGATACCTGGAAATAGCTATTAATACTTGATGTCAGGAAGCTAAAAAAGATATTCTTCTCAAATCTGAATTCTTATTTTCTTTTGGTATAATGAGCTAGTAACATAGATATTTAGGGGGCCCCAGATGATTAGTTACAGTACAGAATTAATGATAACTAGAGTAACTGGTCCAAACCAAGAAGCTGAAAACCGCAATCATTTCACGTCTAAATTCTTATTCCTTGTCCTAAAAACGAGTCCCCCCCCAGAGTGCTGAGTTCGAGTCCCACATTAGGTGTAGACATTATTAAAAAAATAATTAAACTTGAAAAATAAAAATGAGTTAAATGTATAGCATCCAGTGGGATCTAGGTAAACCAGAAAATAATGAGTTGAATGTTCAAGAGCTTCCTGGGCTGACTAAGGAAAACGATATGGCCACAAGGTGGCAGTAAGATACACAAGATTTCTTTGGGTGAGGCTTTGCCAGTTTCCTCAGTAGGCTAGGCTTGTGTCCCCAGGCTAAGTCTTGTTGGTGCCACTATTTGGAAGGGGAGGTAGGGAGAGATGAGTTAACTCCTGGGGGAGAATGGGATCAGCGAGAGAGGCTTACAAGTGTATGCGATGTCATTTAGCAGCATGTTGGAGAGCATGTGTGTCAAAAAGCACCAAGGGGCGGGTGCCTGAGTGGCTCAGATCAAAGAGCACGAGACTCCTGATGTTGGGGTCATGAGTTCGAACCCCACATTGGGGGCAGAGATTACTAAAAAAATTAAAAGAAAACTTGGGGTGCCTGGATGTCTCGGTTGGCAGGTCACGATCCTGTGGTCTTGAGCTTGAGTACTGGCATTGGTATGGAGCCCGCTTTAGATTCTCTTTTTGCCCCTTCCTCACTAGGGTGTGGGCATGCACACCCTTGCGCATGTGCGCGCTCTCTCTCTCTCTCTCTCTCTCTCTTTCTCTCTCTCAAAAGACATCGAAGGACTTGCAGTCTTTATGGCCCAGGGCTTATTTTATCTGAGGCTAGCAGATGCTGGGAGCAATTTCCTGGAGTATGGAAAGTAGTTGGGCTATAAATGGCTAAATATACCGTCATGGGGAGTGCCTGGCTGGCTCAGTGAGTAGAATATGTGACTCTTGATCTTGGGGTCATGAGTTTGAGCCCCATGTTATGTGTAAAGTTTACTTATTATAACATGTGGTTGTAATTATTTCGGTTAGGTTCTAAAGCAATTGGATATGTAAAAATTTGAGTTTGGCTCCAGCAGGCTTTTGAGGTAATGGGTCTCAGCCTGCAGTGAAGAGAGAAAACAACCCACAGGCCTATAAGGCTGAGGCCATTTTTGGCTCGTTTATACAACACAAACTGAAGTCATCAAGCCGAAAAAACATCACCTTCTGAATCCAAATTCATATTTTGTGTTGGAATAAATTACTAATACTGAAGATAACTAGCATACTTTTAAGCAACTACTTTACCGGAGTTAACTGGAGGAGACTAAGAAAATTGATGAAACCCGGAAAATGTAAAAATCACTCTTTCTAACACTAGCTTCTTATCTCATTTGAATAATGAATTAATACAAGAAATAGTTAATGGGGGGCGCCTGGGTGGCTCAGTTGGTTGAGTGTCTGAATTCAGCTCAGGTCATGATCTCACGGCTCGTGAGTTCAAGCTCTGCATTGGGCTATGTGTCGATTGCTCAGAGCTTGGAGCCTGCTTCGGATTCTATGTCCCTCTCTCTCTGCCCCTCTCCACTCACACTCAGTCTCTCTCTCTCTCTCAAAAATAAATAAACATTAAAAAATTTTAAAAAGGATTAAAAAAAGAAATAAAAAAGAAATAGTTAATGGTATCTAGGTAACAAGTTAAACAGAAATATAAGGTGATCATGTCATGACATCAGGAAATGGGAGACAAATTAGCCTCACATCTAAATTCTTCTGTTATTGAATTAGTGTATTAGTCCAATAGGAAATTAATCATACCTACAAATCTATTTTATCAGAGGTATCTAGATGTAACAAGATGCACTGCCATACCGATGTTGTTGAAAAAAAAAAACATTCTTTCTTCTCACATCTAAATTCTCATATCTCGAGGCACCTGGGTGGCTCAGTCGGTTAAGTATCTGAGTCTTGGTTTTGGCTCAGTGCAGAGCTTGCTTGGGATTCTCTCTTCCTTGCTCTCTGCCCCTCTCCCACTCACCTTCTCTGTCTCTCTCTCAAAATAAGTAAATAAACTTTAAAACATTTTAAACTAAAAAAGTAAAAATAATTTTCTTATCTTTTTATAATGTGGAAATGGTACTATAAATAACTAGATTCATCATGTTTGCTTTATATAGAGGTAATCATATATTATCTGAATGACTAGGTTAAGACAGGAAGCTGAAAAACAAATATTCCTCTATTTCTTTTTTCTCATTCAAATGTGTTAGTAATATAATTAAAATTAGTGGTAATTGGGTAACTTTACCTAAAGACAACTACAGAAAACTAGAAAAGGAATCGAAATCAGGATGCTAAAAACCAGATTCTTTTGAAGTGCAACTTATTCTTCCTTGAATAAGATATTGGAAAGGTAGGTAATTAGTAAGTAAGTAAGGCATGGAATGGTAGATAAGATTTAACTAGAAGTAACTAGATATAACTGGAAAATTACTTGAAGCCCAAATGCTGAAAAACATGTAAATCTCATCTTTAAAATCTTTTTTATTTTTTATTTATTTAAATTTTATTTAATGTTTATTTATTTTTCAGAGAGAGACAGAGCATGAGCAGGGGAGAAGCAGAAAGAGAGGGAGACACAGACCGAAACAAGCTCTAGGCTCTGAGCTCTCAGCATAGAGCCTGATGATGGGCTCTGGCTCACAACCATGAGATTATGACCTGAGTTGAAATCAGACGCTCAACAAACTGAGCCAGTCAGGCACCCCTAAAATCTTTTTTTTAAAATGAAGAATGAATTATTACTAGAAATAGTGGTATATAGTAAACTCTGGCTATCTAGAGCTAAGAACAACTCGTTCAATCTGTGAATGGGAAAAACACAACCTTCCCAACTACAGATTCTCATTTCTTTTTTTTTCGTTTTTTTAAAAATATTTTTTTAAATTTTTTTAAACGTTTATTTATTTTTGAGAGACATAGAGACAGAGCGTGAGCAGGGGAAGGGCAGAGAGAGAGAGGGAGATACAGAATCTGAAGCAGGCTCCAGGCTCTGAGCTGTCAGCACAGAGCCCGACGCGGGGCTCGAACTCAGAGACCGTGAGATCATGACCTGAGCTGAAGTCGGCCGCTTAACCAACTGAGCCACCCAGGCACCCCTAAAAATATTTTTAAATGTTTATTTATTTTCGAGGGACAGAGAGACAGAGCATGAGCAGGGGAAGGGCAGAGAGAGAGGCAGACACAGAGTCCGAAGCAGGCTCCAGGCTCTTATGAGCCATCAGCACAGAGCCCGATGCGGGACTCGAACTCACAGACAGTAAGATCATGACCTGAGCCGAAGTCGGCCGCTTAACCGACTGAGCCACCCAGGTGCCCCTAGATTCTCATTTCTTGTTGGAAAAATGAATTACTACTGCAGACTTTCATTGTACTTGTAGAAATGCTTACCTAAAGACAGCAAGAGATAATAAAAATAACTAGTTGAAGGCAGGGAGCTAAAAATCAAGCTCTCTGCAGCTCTAAATTCTCTTTACATGTCAGTGCCATATATATCTAGTGATACCTTAATCTCATGTAACCTAGGGATAGAAGATGATATTCAAAATCATGAGCCAAACCAGGATATAGAAGAAAATGGTCGAATCCAAGAATTTGATAATAATTCTTCTCAACACTACATTCTTCTCTGGCGGGTGATTATTGAGTTAGTACTACAGATAACTACTGGTACTCAGAAAAACTAGTTAATTGGAGATAACTAGAGAGATACATAGATGAACCCAATGAGTGCAAACACATTCTTTTTATAACTACTTTCTTGTTACCATCGTCAGTTACTTCGATACAACTAGTTGTACCTGGGGAACTACTGAACTGGAGACAACAAGATATAACTGGAAAAACTGAGAGGACCCCAGAAGCTGGACAGCACATCCTTCCCCATTCTGAATCCCTACTTAAAAAAAAAAACTGCCCCTCACCCTCAGTTTTTTCTTAGTCTTTGAGAGTCTCTTATGTTTTCTTAGTCTTTGAGAGTCTCTTATGTTTTAGGGAGGGGGGAGAGAGGGTGATGGGCATTAAAAAGGGCACATGTTGGGATGAACACTGGGTGTTATATGTAAACCAATTTGAAAATAAACTATTATAAAGTTAAAAAA
>PITB01032886.1:0-14554 GCA_004024585.1 Paradoxurus hermaphroditus
GCTCCAGGCTCCGAGCGGTCAGCACAGAGCCCGGCGTGAGGCTCAAACTCACAAACTGTGAGACTGACCATGACCTGAGCTGAAATCGGACGCTGAACCGACTGAGCCACCGAGGCGCCCCTAAACTGATGGAATTTCTGGGGTGTTTGCTCCTTTGGGAGGGGATTCGAGCCATCGAGGCAGAGTTTGGGCACAGAAGAAGGAAAAATCACACAGAAAACGAATCAAGAGAAAGGGTGGTGATTCACGCAGAGAAAGCAGGCGGGCGCGCAGGCCCGGGTTCTAGGAGGCCGCTCCCCGGGGCATTTGCAGCCTGGCGTCACGCCGTGAACAGTGACCGCAGACACTGGTGGTGCCCTAACCGAGCCGGTGGCCGCCTCTCGGGAGGGGCGGGCGTGGTGGGAGAGCTGCGCACTGGGTGTCCACAGCGGGCGCAGACGGGGACGGGGACGACCGCGGAGGCTGTCCAGGCAGGCGCGCGCGGAGGGGAGCAGCGTCGCCTCTGGCGGGCGGGAAGGGGACGGTGGTCTCTCCAACTGTGTGTGACTGTGAGAAATAGACTAAGATAATTTTCATTTATTCGTAAAATGATTTTTAAAGGGGGAGGGGCAAGGAAGCCCTTCCGGTAAACCTCACGGGCCCTCTGAGTCCGCGGCAGCCCCAGCCCCGCACGGCCCCCGTGGCTGCGCCCTTGCCTCTGGCCCCCGAGCACGCCGCGAGCCCTCCCCCCCCAGGGAGGGCTTTCCTGCAGGCCCAGAGGGGAGGGGTCACTGTCTACACGTAAGTCCTCCTCGTCACGGCTCCGCCCGCCCCCCCCCCGAGTGGCACAGGACCCCGAGCGCGTCCACGGCCTCCCCCGGCCTCCCGCGGTTCACGGGACAGACGGCCGGGGGTCTGTGCAGGTGCCCACGCGCCCCGGCCTGTTGGAGGCACAGAGACGAAGACCGAGGCCCTCGCCCTCCTGGAACTCCCCTGCCGGCGGGGGAAGCGGAGTGAGCGGTGAACGAACAGACGCGCCAGCGAGCAGCGCGCCGGGTGGCGAGGGGACGGGGCGGCTGGGTCCCCGGAATGCACGCGTCGGAGCCTGGCCCCTCGCGTTGACGAGGGGGGCCTTGGTGTGGCGATGAGGATAGCAGAGTGGGCGAGGCGGACCCGGGAGGAGAGAGCCGGGAGAGCCCCTGTCTGCGCTCTGCCGAGTGAGCCCACGAGCGGGCGGCCCGTTCCGACCGGACCCCGGATGCGCCTGGGCTCAGCTCTAGGCGTTTGGCCGCGGGTGACGTTTGGTTATTGCCGCCGGGCTGGCCGAGGCGCACGGTCCATGCCCTCAAGAATCAAGCCTGGCCGGGTGACGGGAAGGCTTTCGGCCCCGTCGCCCCATCGGGAGGTGCTTCCGAGCAGCGACGGAGGGCAGCAGGCCAAGAAACCGTGTGACCGCAGAGGGCCGGGGCGTACCTGTTCTGCGGATGAGGAAACCGAGGCTCTAAGAAGTCACCGAGTGTCCTTGCTCGTGCTCCTGCCAAGCGACGGAGCTGGGGCTTTGAACACAAACCCACGTCCTGCCCCCCCCCATGCCTCCCACGCGCTCTCGGCCGTGAGGCTGATGAAGAGCCAGACACGTGTCCCCTTTGCTTAAAATCAGACTCTACCCCGCATGACACCGTCCGTAAAGAGTGAGCCATCTGCACAACCGTGTCCCCAGAGACGTTCACGGCCTCGCTGCTCACGACGGCCGCAAACCGGGAAACAACTCATTAGGGGACCCGAATGATGAGACGCTGCGCCGCCGTTGAGAGGCGAGCGAAGCCGCTCAGAAGCCTAGAAGCACCGATAACGATCTACGGTTGAATAAAGATGGCAGGAAAATACTTTCTTAAATCCTAACATTTAAAAATAGAACCCAGGGCGCCTGGGTGGCCCAGTCGGTTAAGCGGCCGACTTCGGCTCAGGTCATGATCTCCTGGTTTGTGAGTTCGAGCCCCGCGTCGGGCTCTGTGCTGACAGCTCCGAGCCTGGAGCCCGCTTCTGGTTCTGTGTCTCCCTTTCTATCTGCCTCTCCCCTGCTAGCGCGCGCGCTCTCTCTCTCTCTCTCAAAAAAAAAAAAATTAAGAAAATTCTAGATTAGAACCCCAAATTGCAAGTGCGGCAGGATTTCCCGCTGTGTGTGGACAAAGCGTGCGCGGCAGCGTGGGGAATGGAAGCGCAACCACGCGTGTACCTTCGAACTGGTGGGGAGCTGGCCCCGCACGGAAAAGTGCTGGGGGTCCCAGAGCCCGCAGGCCCGTGTCTGCAGCCCGCTCGGCAGCCCCTCACCCCCCGGAGGGCGGTCCCACCTGTTCTGGACCCAGCAGCCCGTGGATCGGACCCCGGCAGGAGGAACGCCCTCGGGAGGGAGTCTCGGGTGGGCAGGGCCTCCACGCTGGGCTGCTCAGCCTGCTCCTGCTTCTGACGGGGGCCCCCCGAGGACGTGAGGGGGTGTGGTTGGGGTTTGAGGCCTCTCGTCCCCTCTCAGTCCCCCTGCCAGAAGGCCACGGGCCGGGACACTCACAGCTGCCTCTGGACACTAACCACTGTCACCAGCGCCTGGGCAGCGGCTCGTCCACACAGGCCCCAGAGCAGGCGCTCGAGGCGGGGCGGTGGATGTCAGGTGAACGGGTGGCTTCTCCGGAAGGGCCTCTGTATGGGGCGAGAGCCACCGCGACAACTTGGGCAGAACGGGGTGCAGTCCAGCCTCGCCCTGAGGGCCCCCATCCACCCGCAAACCCCAGCCCTTCCCAGAGGGACCTGTCTCAGCCAGAGCCCCCCCGGATGGGGACGGGAGGCGAGGCTGGGTAGGAATCCCCGCCCCTCTTCCCTGGACTGTGTTCACCCCTCCAGCCTCATGTGCCCCAGCTGTGGGGACCCTCGGGTCACAGCCTTTCACCTGATGAAAGCAAAACACAGATCTGGCTGCCAGCGGCTTCCGCAGAAAGGAGACCCCTGCACACTCTGGACGCGTCCCCTTCCTGCCGGGGGCTCTCGTGCTGCTGGACGGGGAGCGGGCGTCGGCCCAGGAGGGCCCTGATGGCCCTGGGCCAGGCCGCGGCGGCTGGGGGCCCTTGGATGCCGGCCTCCTGGTATCTGTGCCCACGTGTCCCGTCCCAAGTGACAGGCCTGGCCTGCGTCAATGCCAGGGTTGGGAAGAATGGCTGTGGGTGACTTCTGCACGACGTCATTAGAGGCGTAAAGAGTGAGTCCACCTTGAGAAAGAGGACGTCTTTGGCACTGCCGGTGGGACTGCAGCCTGGGGCGGCCGCTCCGGAACACAGTACGCAGGGTCCTCAAAAAATTACAAATAGAACCACCCTATGGCAATTGCAGTACTAGGTATTTACCCAAGGGATACAGGCGTGCTGTTTTGAAGGGGCACACGCACCCCAATGTTCACAGCAGCACTATCGACAACAGCCAAAGTACGGAAGGAGCCCAAATGTCCATCAATGGATGAGTGGCTGAAGAAGATGAGGTATAAGTATACAATGGAGTCTTACTCGGGGATCAAAAAGAATGAAATCTTGCCATCTGCAACTACGTGGATGGAACTGGAGGGTATCACACTACGCGGAATAAGTCAGTTGGAGAAAGTCAAATATCATATGAGTGAAGTCATACTTCACCCATATGTGGGATTTAAGATACAAAACAGATGAACATAAGGAAAGGGAAGCAAAATAATACAGAAAACAGAAAAAGACGCAACCCACGGGAGGCTCTTGGACGCAGAGAACGAACAGGGCTGTTGGAGGGTGTCGGGTGGGGGGAGAGGAAGGCACTAAGGAGGGCACTTGTTGGGATGAGCGTCGGGCGTGAGAAATGAATTCCTAGACTCTCTTCCTGAAAAAATATATACATTTTGCTTAAAAAACAAAAGATCCATTCCGCCTTGCTCTCCCTCCGACGGCTCAGTGCGGGGAAGCCGGCCGCCACGCTGCAGGACGCTCAGGAGCCCCGTGGGCAGGCCCGCGCCCGAGGCACCGGGGCCTCCCGCCTGCGGCCACGGGAGCGGCCCCCCTGGAGGCGGCTCCTCCAGCCCCGGTCGGGCCTCCAGATGAGCCGGCAGCCCCTGCCGACCTTCGGCGCCACCAGCGGGGAGGCCCCGAGCCGGGCCGCCCGGCTGAGATGCGCCCACAGTCCTGACCCCCGGACGCTGTGAGAGATACCAGACTCGTGGGATTTCAAACCACTAAGTTCTGGCGTGATTCGGACACGGCCCTTGAGAATGAGCCCACTGCTTGTCAGTTGGAGCTGCGTGCTGTCTGGCAGGTTCACCTCTCTGGGTCCATTTCTACCTGAGCTAAGAAAGCCCGTTAATTTGTAAAAATTAAGCGGAATATCCCACAGGAAGCTGTTAGCGCTGTGGCTGCAATACGGCTAATGCGGAGAAGCCAGTTACCCTCACGTCATCAAACATCGATAGAAGCATCGCCAAGTCGGGAGGGCCCTGGAAGACCCCGGCGCAGACGGCCGGTTCGAGGAAGGCATTATGGGAGCACCGTCTGAACTGGTACTCGAAGGGCCAGCAGCATTCGGACGCGGGCGGAGGGGGGAGGGGAGGCGGGGCCCCGCTGGGAGCAGTTCATGCAGGAAGCCCGGGGTCCCCACAGACCGTAAAGGGCGGCTGGGTCACGCCCGGGTGCTGGACTGAGAGAGTCTAGAATTTACACGGGGGGCGAGGGAGCTAGGTTTCGGAATCGGCCACGAGAAGCTGGAGGGAACCGCCCGGCATGGCCCTTGCCGTCAAGGCCATGCCCGGTTCTCGGGGCGCATCCCGCAGGCAGAGGCGCTCAGGGAAGGGGCAGCGTGCGGACCCTCATACCTGGTCACCCCGCAGCATCCGCGGCCGATTCTGGCAAGACCGAAGGTTAACGAGGGAGGCTGGCATTGCCGGAGAGCCCGCTGTCACCCGTTCACCTGTTTGCTCTGCAAACCCAGGAAAATAGCTCCGGCCGACCGTGGTCGTACCCGTGGGGCACACCCCACCTTCCCTCTTTGCCCAGATCCTGATTTTCTTCACGTTGCCACTTTCCCCAAGAGGCATGTGCTTCAAGAAAGGCGGGGAGCAGACCTCCAGCCCCAGAGGGCAAATTGTGATTGACCTAAGCCAATCACAGTGGCTTCATTCTCCTTGCCGGTGACACTGGTCCATGAGATGTGAGGGCAAGTTGGGAACATTGTCCTCATCAGTGAGAAGACATACACTGGAAGAAGCAACCCCTATTTGTCCATGCTGGATTCTGTGTCTGCGTGTGATGCCTGGAACCACAGCAGCCTTTCTGTAACCATGAGAAGCACCACCCTGAGAGTGAGTGGATAGAAGGGGCAGACAGAGCCTGAGTCCTGGGCAATATCCCAGCCAGTGCACTTATCATATCAGGACCACCCTGCCTCTGGACTTCTGCTTAGGCGAGCTAAGTCACTTTGGCCACTTTGAGTTTGGTTTTCTGTTATTTACCATCGAAGTTACCCAAAGGTAGCAGTGGGGGGAGGGGACAGACTCACGAACAACCAGTCAGCTAATCAGCCTTCCTCACCCAGCAAGGTCGGGGAGGAAGAAGTGGGGAGGGGACTCGAGGGGCCTTGCCATGCCTCCGGGGCTCCAAACCGAGGCCCTACACAGCCTAGAGCACGTGAGTATGGGCCGGAGGTTGGGGAGGCTGCTCTTGGCCGGGGCAGGTGGACCCCGAGTTCAGCTGGGGGAGTCCCGAGCTGAGAGCCAGAGGCCAAGATGGCCGGGATATCCCCGCAGGGGAGGCCACAGAGCTGAGCACGGTGCCGGCGCGGGGTCCTCCGGGCCAGTGCTCCACCCCTTTCCGGGGTCTGCAAGGTCAAAGCCAGCCCCGCAGAAACACTCAGCTGCCGTCTGCCCGTCCTGCAAGCCAGCCTTGCCCTGTGGGGCGTGGAAGCGGCTGTAGCTAAAGCAGGGTCCCGGTGCAGCCCCCAGTGCTCCTTGGATCCCCCACGGCCCCCCAGTGCTCCTCGGATCCCGCGCGGCCCCCAGTGCTCCTCCAGGATGACAGCCCTCCATGGCGGCTGTAGCCTCACGGGCATGCTCTGCTCAGTCCCCAGGGTTCCCCAGAGGCTGGCCCCTCCTCGACCCCTCATCTTGCTTCATTCACAAGGATCACAGGGGACCCTCCTCTCAACAGACAAAATTCTGCCCCGGGGCAGATCTGGCCTCTGCTCATGGTGAGTCTGCCTAGAAAAGGTGCCCGTCTCACGCTGGCCTGCAAATATTTGCTGCCGCTGGTGGGGGGGCGGGGAGGGCGCCCGCGTGCACCTGCGTGGGGAGGGCCGCCCGAGCCGCGAGTCCGCTCAGAGCCGGCTGCACGGGCACTTCCTCCCCCCAGCCCAGCCATCGCATTATTTTATAGTTTATTTAAGAGAGAGAGAGAGAGAGCACAAATGAGTGAGAGGGTCTGAGGGAGAGAGAGAGAGAGAGAAAGAGAGAGAGAGAGAGAGAGCATCTTAAGCAGACTCCTCGGTCAGTCTGGGACTCGATCTCATGACCCAGGGATCATGACCTGAGCTGATATCCAGAGTCGGACACTCAAACGACGGAGCCACCCGGGAGTCCCAGTGACCACACTTTTTGATTCTCTGTGGGTGTGACCTCCTGCCCCCCCCACCTCCCTCCTTGTCTGCCCCTGCCACACCCCTCCTTCCCAGTCACCGTGCCTTGTCCTTGGCTGGCAGATATGCGGGGTGGCTGGCCTCCTGGCCCCCCTCCCCACCCAGGTGATCCTCCCCCACCAACAAGCATTTTGAGAAGCAGCAGAGTGCAGCAGGAAGGACACTGGGCAGTGGTCACACGTGCAGTCATGTGAGTGCCACAGGCGGTGAGCGGTGAGAGGGGCTCCTCGGTCGGGGTAATTCCCGAGGAAGTTCAGACCTGCAGCGACACCCCCACAAAACCCCGACGGTGACCAGCCCTGGGGACCATGCAGCCAGGCTCTGAGCGACCAAGGGGACCAAGGGCAGGGGACCTGGGTTCTGGGTTGGCTCCACAGTGTCCCAGGAGCTCACGCCTGCTCTTCGGGCCTCAGTTTCCCTTATGTCGAAAGATGGGGTTGGTTTCCATTTCTAACACATATATCTCTTTGAACCATCCTTCCTCCAAAAGAAACTTTTTTACATCGAAGCCTAATATTCACTTCCTCCAAACAATACTGACCAGGAATATGTAAACTAGACAGTTGGAGTTGCTGGGAGTAGGGGGAGGGCTTGGGGGTTTTGCTCTGTCACCCCCCAAGGCAGCCTCTGAGAGGCCCACAGACAGAACCCTGGTTCTCTACAGAACCTCGTTTGAGAATGCCTGGACCGGCCACACAGCACACCTTCCCAGCCCGGGCTGGGGGCGAGCGGTGGCTCGAGCCGGTCCTGGGGGCTGGGGGCTGGCTGTGTGTGGGGGGGCTCCCGGGGTCTGCACTTGCTCAGTGCTCCAGCGCGAACGTCTTAAAACCCTTCGTTCTTTTTTAAAAAAAATTTTTTTAACGTTTATTTTTGAGAGACAGAGACAGAACACGAGCAGGGGAAGGGCAGAGAGAGAGGGAGACACAGAAACTGAAGCAGGCTCTGATGAGCCATCAGCACAGAGCCTGACGCGGGGCTCGAAATCACAGACCGTGAGATCATGACCCGAGCTGAAGTCGGCAGCTCAACCGACTGCGCGACCCAGGCACCCCCCTTCGCTCTTTTTAAACAAGCGGCCCGACTCTCATTTTGCGTCACCGGCAGATGGTGGGTCCGATCCCGGCGCCGAGCCTGCTTCCCCCCCGCAGGGGAGGATGGGGTGGGTAAGGAGGAGAGCAGGACCCTCTTCTGTGGGCTGGCCGCGCAGGATCCCGGGACACGGAGGACAGGCGCCCCGGTGACCTGGCTGCGGAGCCGCCTCTTCCTGCCGGCCTGGCTGGTGGCACGCGGGTGGGGCGGGACCTCTCTCCCACACCCCCCAGGGCCCAGCCCGTCAGGAGCAACTGCGAGCACGCCCGAGCCCACCGGGTGCCCGGGCAGAAGACCAGCCTCCAGGCCGCCCTTGAAAAGCCGGCCCGGTCGCCCCTGCTGCCCGCGCCCGGAGGAGTTTCACTTCCCAGTCCTGGGCGGGCGGGGACAGGACATCTGTGCCCCCGTCCCCGCCAACTGCACGCAGCGGCTCAGGTGCGCGCGCCAGCTGGGACCACGCCTCCCGGCTGCAACGAGAGCGGACCGCTTCCTCCGCAGGGCGAGGACAGGCCACCACAGCGACAGCAGGGACGTGCTGGGGGAGGGGCCGGCCGGGGACCCCAAACCAGGTCCTGGGTCTGAGATACTACCCCCCCCGCCCCCCAGCCACTAGGCAGGGGCCGCGTGTGACTGGCGAATCAAGTGGCTTCCATGAACATGCCGTCAAGTTCACAGACATTTCTAGAAGCAGGGCAGAGCGACCTGGTCCTAGTTGGGTGTGGCCGCGGAATTGCTGGGGGACCTCGGGCAAGCGCTCACCCTCTCTGGGTTGCTGGGGGTGCTTCTGGCTTGGGACGATGCACGGAGGGGTACGGGCGGGGGGCTGGCTCCTGCAGTCCTGGGGGTGGTGGACGGGACCTCCGAGGCTGTCACGGGCTCCGGGCCTCCCCGAGCAGATTATCCACCCGGGGTCGATGCGCTCAGGCCCTGGTACCCCAGCCCTCCTGGGACCGGGCTGAGCCCGGGGCCCCCACGACAGAGGGGCGGGGGCTGAAGGGGCCTCGAGCAGCTCTCTGTTTCAGGGTTCACGGTCGTGATCCTCACGCCGGCTTAGGGCTCGCGCCAGGAGGCCGGGAAAGCCTGCGAGGTGGCCCGCGGAGGGCGCGGGAGACGCCCATCCGATCAGAGCGTTCTCCCCTTGAATCACCCACCAGGGGTTCACTCGAGGGGGAGGGAAGGCCGAACTTTCCCCACCCCGACGTGGTGCCCCGACGGCGGGAACGGGAACTCCCACGGGCTCCGTCTCGGACGCACCAGCTGCGTCGGGGACCTCCATTCCCAGCCAGCATGCAGCAGACCGAGCCTCAGATAGGGACAGATGCGGCGGGGGGCGGGGCGGGGGGTCTGGGGCTCCCATCACCCCCAGCCGCGCTGAGCCCGGTGAGGAGCCCGGAGGGTCCCGCTGGGCTCCTCGGTGGCCGAGGGGCCGCCTTCCTGCGGAGCACACAGCCGCCGGCCGTTCCCCACGCCCACCCCGCAGGCGGCAGAGTGGGCCCTTACAGGGCTCGGGGCTGCGGTGCAGCTGGGAAGACTCAGAGCTGCCGGGGGGCCGAGTCCCGGGGGAGCCCCTGCATGCCTCCCCCGGCTCCGGGCCCCTTGCTGAGCCGCGGGGGCCTCCCGCGTCAGAGCCGGGGCTTCTGGGTGGCCTCCCTTCCCAGCGGGCCACGGGTGCCTCCGGGTGACACGCGGCCCCGGACCGTGGACAGCTGTCCCGCAGTCCCGTGACCTCGAGCAGGTGGGCCTGGGCGAGTCACGAGTTCAGCCTGTGGAAGGCCAGCCCCCGTGTCCGGGGCCCCGCGGGGTGTCTGACGGGGGAACTCCCATGAGCCGAGCCCAGTCTCCCTTCCTCTTTCCTCTGGCCTGGCCCGCGCTGGCCGGACCCCACCTGGGGGCCACGGCACTGACGCCTCCCCTTTTCTCAGCCCCCTCCTGCTCCGTCCTCCTCTGGGGGCTCCGTGGACGCCCCAGGATCCCACACGCTCAGGAGCCAGAAGTCTCCTCCCACAGGAGGGGCCGTGGGGTGAGGGTCCCTCAGAGACCCTGTGCTTCTTACAACGCGGAAGGGGAGACTGAGGCCCGGAGCATGGAGGACACCTGCCTCCAGCCACACGGCCAGCGCATGGCCCCATGTGACCTGTCTTCAGACGGTGCTGGGCTTCGGGGACCCGCCAGGTGTGGGGAGCTGACTCCTAATGCCAGGAGTGCTGGCTTTGTCCTCGGGACAACACACAGCTGCCAGGGACACTGTGAACCGAAGACGCCGCCAGGCTCGGGCCCCCGTGTCCTCCAGGACCGCCTGGCCCCCTGCTGCATCCCTTCGGAGAGACACCCACGTCCGCCCCGCACTGACCACAGTCCTCCGCGTGGCCTCTGCGAGGACACCCACAGGCCAGCACGTCCCGCGTCTCTCCGGGGCACAGGCCTCCTGGAATGTCCTCGGGCCCTCGTGCCTGGATCCTCCCTAGACCTTCCCAGGACCCCCTGCACACCTGCTCTGTCACCACGGCCCCAAGAGCCACACACACCGGGCACTTTCGCCCTCCTGGTCCCGCCCGTCTGTGCCCGCGGCACCCCGTCATGCCCTCCTCTGGGGCTATCTGCACCCCGGACCCCTGGGCCCCCACCTCCTGCGCTCACCCGCTAGCCACAGTCACCCAGGCCCCACGGCTGCCCCCGGGCGGGAGAGGGTGGCAGGGAGGGGTGGCAAAAGGCACAAGGAAGCGTGGAGGGTGGCGGCTGTGTCCAGGATCCAGGCTGTAGGGACGGCTCCTGAGTGCATATGGCAGAACTTAGGCCCTATGTCTTAAGTATGCGCATTCGATCCTAAGCCAATTCTGTCTCAATAACGCTGTGTAAACGCCGACGTGAAGGGGCGCCTGGGGGGCTCCGTCCGTTCAGCGTCCGGCTTCGGCTCGGGTCAAGATCTCAGTTCATGAGTTCGAGCCCCGCATCGGGCTCTGTGCTGACAGCTTGGAGCCCGGAGCCTGCTTCAGATTCCCTGTCTCCCTCTCTCTCTGCCCCTCCCTCGCTCGTGCTCTGTCTCTCTTTCTCTCAAAAAATAAACAAACATTAAAATATTAAAACCGGAGCATGTGCAGGGTGGCGGAGGGTCCTTCGCGGGCGGCCGGCGGCCCCACAGGGAGCCAAGAGCAGGCACAGAGCGGCAGTCCGTGACATGACGGAAACTCTCCCATCTGAAGGCGAGACGGCTGGTCTGCACCTCCGGAAGTCAGCAAAAGGAAAAAACCCTTCCATGATTCTCAGAGGGAAAAAGTATCTGAAGTGTCGAGGCTAAAGAAACAATTCTATTAAACCTCTAGGCAGAGAAAAAATTGAAACATTATGCTAAGTTTATCACGTTCTTAAAGGAAGAGGTTCTGAAAACCAAGAGGGTAACGTTAAGAGTTTTGAGAGAACATAGTTCTGATCCCAGATTTTCTATAGACCAGAGACGCTAAGCCGCCGGCAGCAGGAGGACACTCCCGGTTACGGAAACCTCAGAAGTCAGGCCTCGGACGAGCGCGGGCTGCCGTGCGGACTCGGGGAAAATCGCACAGAGCGGCCGAGTCTCGCTCCTGAGCCGCGTCTGGGAGCAAAGGGGCTCAGTCAGGGGCACATCCTCACGGTCACTGCGACGTGGTTAGAAAACGGGACAGTGATGGCATAACCAAGTGTTTAAAAGATTTTACTTTATTATCATGTATTTTTTTAATGTTTACTTATTTTGGAGAGAAAGAAACAGCGCGGGCGGAGAAGGGGCAGAGAGAGAGAAGGAGGCACAGAATCTGAAGCAGCCGCCGGGCTTTGAGCTGTCGGCGCAGAGCCCGAACTGTGGCTCCACCTCCCCAGCCGTGAGGCCATGACCTGAGCCGAAGCCAGACGCTCAACCGACTGAGCCGCCCTGGCGCCCCAGAACAATGCTTCTTAATCAGGGTTTTAACCAGCTTCTAACTTCCACTTCTTTCTTTTTTCCTTTAATTTAAAACATTCGAATACCGAATTTAGTCCAATAGAACATGACAAGATGATGGGCTTTGAAGTCTGATCTGTGGCCTTGACCAAGGCCCTTAACCTCTCTGTCTGGTTTTTTCTTTAATGTCATTGACGTGTATTATAATAACATGTTTTAATATAATTATTCAACACACAGCAACTGACTTCCAATTACATGTCTGTTAGAACATAAAAAAAATTTTTTTAATGTTTATTTATTTTTGAGACAGAAAGACACACAGTGTGAGTGGGTGAGGGGCAGAGAGAGAGGAAGACACAGAATCTGAAGCAGCTCCATCCAGGCTCTGAGCCGTCAGCACAGATCCCAATGCGGGGCTTGAACCCATGAACTGTGAGATCATGACCTGAGCCAAAATCGGAAACTTAACCAACTGGGTCACCCAGGTGGCCCTTAAATTTTTGTTTTAATGTTTATTTATTTTTGAGAGAGAGACAGAGACAAAGACAGAGAGACAGAGAGCGAGCAGGGGAGCAGCAGAGAGAGAGGGAGACAGAATCTGAAGCAGGCTCTAGGCTCAGAGCTGTCAGCACAGAGCCCGATGCCAGGCTCAAACCCAGGAACCATGAGATCATGACCTGAGCTGAAGTCGGACGCTTACCTGACCAAGCCACCCAGGCGCCCCCAAAGGATTTTATTTTTAAGTAATCTCTAAACCCAACATGGGGCTCAAACTCACGGTCCCGAGATCAAGAATCGCACGTCCCACTGACCTAACTAGCCAGGTGCCCGCAACGCCATAAACGATTTTAAAAGAAAAGTTAATATGCGAAAACAACATCAGCCGAGTGAGTCCTCCTTCTCGTGAGATGCCAAAAAATAAATAAATAAATAAACAAGAAATCAGGGAGGGTGGGGGGTCGTGAGGGCCAGCGGACAGGAGCCCGCGTGGGCGGGTGGCTCTCCTCCGGTCGCAGGGAGGGGACCCACACCTGATGCAGCTGATTAGAGACACGGGAGCGCACATACGTCCTTTAAAATGAGGCGACTACGTGCAGACTGGACCCCGGACGATTCTCTCCCCAGCAACCGGAGGCAGGAAGTAGCAGACACGCGCCCCACGGCGAAACAGAGCCGGAACAGCCACCGCCTGGACGACAGGAGGCGGCAGTGAGAACACACTCACCCCTGCGAGCCACAGCCACGCGGGACGGCAGGACCCTGTGTGCGTAGCAGTAACCGTAAATACATCCGACTCCTTTTTAAAAGACATAACCTCTCAGGTTTGGGAAAAAAAAGTATAAATAAATAAACAAGTAAATAAATAAATAAAAACTGAACTGAAGTCTATACGAAAGGTCTAAAAGAAAGCAAATCAGAAAGGTTAAAATTGAAGCTAGCTGAGACAGGCCAGGAAATAGAGACCAAAGGCAATACAAGCTTTCGGGGGTAACGTGGAATTCCACACACAAGGGTGTAAACCACAGCAAAGTCACCACCACGAACCTTCGAAAGGTGCTCGCTACTACTTAGTAATGAATGGGCGGCGAGTGGCTGAGCCCTCACGCCCAGCGCCGGACGGCCCTGGACCCTCGGACCGGCAGATGGACCGCCGCCCTTAAACTTGGGATAACTGTAGGTGCACACCGGGTCAGGGAACAGCACGAGACCCCGTACCCCGTCTCGCCCAGCCGTGCCATCTTGCGACAGCGTCACAGGTGCAGCCGAGAGGCTTGGACCCTCGCGGGGACCCCTCACGTTGCCCTTTGCGCAGCCCTATCCCCCCCACCTCTGTAACCCCCGGCCAGCGCTCCATGTCTATAATTCCGTCATTTCGAGAGTGATGTGCAAACGGACTCGGGACGCATGTGCCCTTCGGGGACTGGCTCCTTTGGGTCCGGCACAATCCGGTGGTGAACCGAACTGCGGTGCACCGAGGGGGCCTCCCTGGTCACCATGCCCCGTGGAAGGCCGTCTGGGCTGTTCCCAGCCTCGGGCTCTAACCAAGCTGCTGGGAATGTTCTAGAGTGGACCTAAGTGTTCCTTTCCCCAGAGCGCATCGGCTGGGTCCCACGCCACAGACGCCAAACTCGCTTCCCGAGGCCGAGGCTCCGGGCGCCAGCGGCGCGGAGCAGTCTGGCCAGCACGGGTGTGGCCGCTACCTCCTGTCCTGACCATCTCGTTAGGTGCACACCGAGGTGGTCTTGCGGTTTTTAGTCTTCATTTCCCCGAGGCCGACGACGCTGGGCGACTTCTCCTGTACTCATCCGCCCGGCTGCCCGCGGGGTTCCTGTTCCCCCCCTTTCCTACCCGCACTGTCTCCACAGCGTGGGGCTCCAGGGATGCCCTGTGCGTCCTGCGCACCCGCCCTTCGCTACCCGCGCGCTTTGTCGAGAGGCCCTCTGGCTGCGGATGGCCTCCCGGCCTGTTCCTTAACGAGGCCGTTCACAGAGCAAAAGCGCTTACTTTCGACGAGGTTCAACGGCTCGCTCGGTATTTTCCATTCATGGATCGTCCTTTGCCGTCGATTCTAAGAACGAAAACTTTCCCGTAGCCCTCAGAACTCTTCTCCGGTGTTTGCTCCTAAAAGCGTTACAGGTTTACGTTTTGGATTTAAATGGCATCCATTCTGAGTTAACCTTTTTGTATTCTGGTGAAACGCACGTGACGTGAAGTTCACCGTCTGAACGCGCGCCACTCGGAGGCGCTGAGTCCGTTCACGACGCACAACCGCCGCGCCGTTTGGTTCCCGCGGTTTTACCTTCCCAAACGTGAACCCCGGCCCGTCGGCAGCCACGCCCCCACCCCGGCCCCTCAGCCACGCCCCCGGCTCCTCGGCCACGCCCC